>VZTE01002174.1:221894-358339 GCA_013397775.1 Eulacestoma nigropectus
GGGGGGGGCCGCTGCTGCCTCGGCGAGCCCGTCTGCGGCGGCGGCGGCTGCAGCCATGTGTTTCTCCGCCTGCCAGTGACACAATAACACGGGAAGCGGCGGGAGGGATCCGAGCCTGCCGAGGGGAAAAGTGACCTGAGGCGCTCAGGTGAGCCGGAGCTGCAGGAGGTGGCTCTCGCAGCCCGCCACCCCCGTGAAGACCTCCGCGGCCGCCGGGGCCGGGGGGGAGGCGCCCCGGAGCTGCCGGCGGGGGCAGCGCGGCCGGGGGGCGGCGGGTCCCCGGTCCCCCCTCACCCGGCGGTGCTGTGCCCGCAGGCCGGCGGCGATGGAGGAGGGCATGAGCAGCATGCAGCAGAAAGCGGCGGAGCTGGAGCACATGGCCGAGGTCCTGCTCACTGGCGAGCAGCTCCGGTAAGGGGTGCCTTCCTCCCGCTTTGCCGGGCACGCGTACCCGGGGTCAGCAGCAGCCCCGCTGACGGCGGGAGAGGGAGGTTTAGGGGCCGGAGGGCGAGGGTCTGTCCCCGCGGACTTTGTTTGCACCGGAGCACCTGCCCTGCTTCCATCGCGGCCCCGGGCTCCGGTCCCGCTTTCAGCAGCGAGGAGGACGAGGGGGCCGCAGCCGTCGCTGCGAGCCCGGGGAGGTGAAGCACCGCACGGGGGGCTTCTGCCGCGGGCACCTCCGCTCCCCTGCGTGGAACAGGAGGCGGCTGGGGAGAGGCTGCTGCGTCACTAAAGGCAACAAACACTGCAGGAGAGTGGCGTCTTTAAAGGTTAAAAACCTCAAAGAAACCATAAGCGATAAAGTGTCTCAGCACCCCACGGAGAGCCGAGGCGAGCGCAGGGTAGCGCTCCCGCACAGCCTGGCCGGCACTGGCAGCGGCGCTGGGCACTGACCCCGCAGAGCTGCGCCTCACTCCAAGGGATTGTTTTTATTTTGCATCAGCTGGTCCCAGCAGATGGAAGGGGATCCCTACTGTCAGTGCCAGCAGCAATTAACAGTGCTGTGTGACTGGAGTTGTGAGCAGCACAGGAGCCTTGGACAAAAATGCCTGACTCAGTGAATTTTTAATTTGTGTGATGAATGCTGGCTATGTGTGCTGGCTGTACCTATACAGTACAGAGGAGAAAAAGTAATTTTAATAATTTCAGTTTGGTGATGAACCATCTTGTGATTCAGGTAGAAAAATCCCATTATAATCTGTTATATAAGTAACTAGAAGGAGATGGTAAAAAATATTTTCCCAGTAGTTTTTGCTTGAATTTTTTTGAACTTTTTGCTCAGATGCCGGATAAACACTGCAAAATTGTAGAAGTGCACTCTGTGGCAGATGCCATCATTGCTGCTAGTACAGACACTGCTACTCTTTGCATCCATGAAGTAAGGAGAAGTGTCACTTTGTGATGCACGCCAGTGATACTCCTGTTTGGCAAGTAAATGTTATTTTGGTGATCTGGCTCCAGTACACACGAGTGCCTGCTCCAAGCTTGAGATTCTGCTTCAAAGTAGCTTGAAGTGAAACTTAAGGGGACAGAGTGCACTGGCACAGGTCCTGCATGGTGAATTTGGTGTAGAGGTGTTCATCCAAGTGCCAGATAAGAATCCTGCTGTTCCTAATTTATGTTACCAGAAGTTGAAGATTTAAGGCTAATACAAAATAAGGATCACATTAATCTTTTTGTATACCTCATAGTTAAATGTAAAAGCAAAAGCTTTGCAATCTTTTCCTAAGGAGAAACTTGAGGAAATGTTATCAAATCAGGCGCCTAGAATCAGCTCATCAGTGTTGCAATCAAGAATGGTATTAGTAATTTTATTTATTAAGGTATTGAAACACGGTGGTCTTTTTGGGCAAGGTGATCTGCAGCTACAAAATAATAATAATTATTGCCCATCCTGTGAAGTTACCTATGGACATTCCTTCATGAATCTATAAGAAGTGGCTTAGATCTGCTTGGACTGTGAGTTCCTGAACAAGTCATTGTGCATAATGTCTGGCTACTGCTGAACGGGGAGATCCACTCTTCTCCTGGCCCTCTTCCTACTCCCCACTAGTCTAGTCCCACCTCCTCTTTGTTCCTGCTCTTGGAACTTCTTGGACTTCTTGAAAGCAGATCCAATGTGGTGATTTGGTGGGTAGGTTAATTTTCTGATCTGCTGGCTTCCAGAAGCCACAGAAGATAGGTGTTGGGAATGTGGAGCCAGGAGGAAGAAGTGGAGCTGGTGGTGAAGACAGAAAATTTCCATTTGGATAGCAGTGAGCTGTTGGGTCAGCTGGAACTGTATTGTGAAACTGCACCCAAAATCGTCTGCTTCCCCCAGTTTTTTCTTAACTTCATTCTGTTTTTCTGTTGGGATACTCTGTGCAAAGGATTTATATTCTTCAGTTTTCCAGGCAGTAAAAGCCACAAAATAAGTGATAGAAAACTGGCTGGCAGACAAGTTTTAGCCAACCCTGCATTTAAAGTTTCCCTTTTCCTGTCCAAGATAAGCATATAATTGTTAATGTTAAATGAAAATGTGGAGTGTTTTTAGGATCAAAGACAGGCTCTATCAGCAGCCTTTGGGGCAGGCAAACAGATGATAGAAAACCAGCACACACATGCACTCAAGGAAACATACTGTGCTCTATTCTTAGTGATGCTTACAACTGCAAGATAAGCCCCCAGCGGGAATGATACAGCCAGACAGGTGACTATGTGTGTATTTGGGTGAAAGTGCATGCAAGATGAGCACATAACTTAGGAGTAAAAGTGTAAAACGAAACTGTGAGCATGGTGTTACTTACACAAACCCAACCAAATGTAGGTATTTAAAGCACTCTTGTACTAGACCAAACAGCACATGTGTCTAAGCTCAAATACTTACCAGAGTTGCTTGCTTTAAATTCCTTGCAAAGTTCATAGTGTCTGTCTTGCAATGGCCTCATGCATTGCCTTATAGCTTTCATTCCCTTGGGCTGTTGCACATCTGTCCTTTCCTGGTAGGGGTCTGACACACTGAGGGTTAAAGCTGTCTGAGCAGCACCTTGGCAAGCCTGGCTTTGCACGCTGGCAGTGCTTGTGATGGGAATGGAAGCCCTGTGCCCCTTTCCACTCCTAGGCAAGTGCACAGTGGCTAGGGGAGGGAAAGGAGTAGGTCAGAGAGTTTTTTCCTTCTTGCTCCTGTCTCTCGGTTGCTTGTGATGTGTGTTTTGCCTTTGCAAGGTCAGGAGCCTCTGCCCTGATGTATGTAATGTCGTCTGGCACCCAGGAAGCTGGCTGCTGGCACAGGCTGTGATGTAAATCCTGGCCCATGAGTGGGGTGATTTATGGAAAAAGAAACAAGATCTTTAGCTCTATGTTAGATAACATGGGGAATTTTTACATCCAGTAGTGTCCTTTGCCTCTATATCCAGTAGCTGTCTGAGCAAAAGCCTAACTCTTTCTTTTGGTTAATAGAAACATATTTTTTAAAGTGAGGACTTCCGAAGTTTGGCTCTTGGTGAGCCTTTAACTTATTAAGCTGACAGCTGTGAAGGAAAGCTGAAGATTTGAGCAGCATGACACGCCAGAACAGACCCTTTGGCAGCTTCTGCTGCCGTGCAGGAGATTAGCAAGAGCAAGGCGAGAGCTGGGATGGGCACGATCCGGCTGTGAGCTTTGGCACTGGTGGTCCTGCAGGGACAAACTGTGGAGGCTCTGGCTGCCTGACAGCTCCAACTACCCAAAATCTCAGCTTTTCCCTCTGTTCTGCTGCAGATTCAGAGACCCTAAAGCTGTTCAGTGGTGAGGTCTCTCTTCTGAAGAGGTTGCAACAGCGCTGCCCTTAAAAGGCTCCGTAAGTTACAAGTGATGGATATGGAACTGTCTCCTGGAGAAACTGGGAGCTGTGCTTGAGATGATCACGGGGCTTTCAGATTCCTCAGGATGGGGAGAGCCCCTTGAAGCCTCCATCCTGCTATATCCCTGCCAGCAAATCCATGCCTGGTACAGCCCTGGGGAAGTGAATGTCCCTGAGCTTCCTTGGCCTTGCTGGGAGTGCTCGAAGGAAGGTGTCACATCCTTAATGCTTTGGATAGTCATTGTTGGAAGCTTAATAATGGCACTACAGAAGTGGATAAGAATTTTACCAGAAGCAGAGCAATTCCGAGCTCATTTCCCACACAGTTGAAGGCAACAGGTTTTGCCCATTTCAGCGCTGTTTGGCAGAAGGATTAAAATATTATGTCTGGGTTTGAGCACTGACAGGGATAGAGCTGATCTTGCTCTCTGGCAACCAAAAGCAGTTTCAATGGGCATGTTTTGGCATAGATGCCGGTTGCCTATCTTACAAGTTAGGGGTGTCTGAAATCTCCTTGTCTGCTAATTGTTTCTTGCTGCCAGATTGTCACCAAAATCTTGTATATCTCCCAAGAGTCCCTCATTTCTTGCAGAAAATGTGCCTAGTAATTCAGGGATCCTCAGGCTTCAGTTGACTGAGCAGCAATATTTAAACACCTATTATTGCCACTGTATATGTAGTGCAGTTCTCTGTAGTAGGTGTAACTTGAATGACATTTAATGTCACTGTAGACTTTTGGATCCATCTTTATCACCAGCTTTCACAAGAAGCTACATCTTTCCCTATTCACACTTCTGTTAAATAGCTGAGTAAATAATTATGAGACTTCTCTAGATGAGGCAGTGATTTTCATAGAGTAGTTCTTATAATCAGCATTGTTCTTCTTTCTACTTAGAGAAATATGAAGCATGTTTCTTAGAGATTTTTCTTTCTTTTGGAAGAGACAAAAGATTCAACAGTAATTTGTTTGCCTTTTTGTCAGAGTTGGTGTATGAGTTTTGTTTTACAAAGGTAAAGGTTTTACATGGTAAACAGCTACACATTTTGAAGGTGTAAGACAAAACCAGTTTTCACTGGTCTTCCAAAGGTTTCACTTCAGGAACCTTATCACTTTCAGAAGCCGTATTAGAGTGCATAACTTTCAGAGTCATTAACTTGTGAAGGATAGGTCCATAACTTTTTTCTTATTCTGAGCAATAAACAGTCAACATTTTTTCATGGTGGTAGGATTGAAAAGTTCATTAGCATTCTAAGGTGCAGAAAGCCCATGGCACATAACAGTGACAGTTTCTAGAGCAATGGTGTCAAAAGACCCTTAATGTTAATGTATTGCTATGATGCAGGATTACATAAACTGTATAGTTACAGAACTATCACTGTATTTGAAAGTGTGTTAAGACTCTAGTGTAAGCTTTGGCTCTAAAAGGATTGGAGATACACAATTGTCTAGAGGTCACTTATTCTCAAGTCAGATCCTCAGATGTTAAACGTGTATGCCATTTGAAGAATTGACAGAATTTGTTAAGATGAGTTTTTGTAATCTGCCGAAGACAATAAAATTTTGTACTTCCTCCTCAGGGGATGATTGTTTTTCTACCCCCTGCACATTTTTCTTGCAACTTCCTTAGTTCTTCACCAGTGGTTGCATTTCCCTTAGCCAAGAGCTGCTGATTGGGTTCAAAACTAACCCTGAAAAAAGTAGTTTTCAGTTGTCTTACTTGAGAAGACCCTTGTATGCTGACTTCTTCAGGGTGGGTAGAACACAGAGATTATATCATCCGATATCTGTGGAACAGACTCCTCCAGAAATCTCTGTCCAAATAATTTCGCTTTCATCAATTTGTTTTCCATAATCAAGCAAAAAATCATCAGTTTTCTCTGTGAGGTTTCACCAGAGTGATACACTGAAAGAAAAGATGTCAAAGTGAAGGTTGGTAAAGCTTCCAATGCAAAATGAAGGGCTCTGAAATCAAAGTTTCCCACTAACTCTACCCTATCACAACAATTTCAATTACATATTTTTATTACTGTAAATTATTTAAATTTAAAAAAAAGTGTTTCTCAAATTTATATGTTTATTTTTTTCTAGAGTCTTTGATACTTGATGCACCCTTTCATGTGTTTCAATCTTGCCTTTTGGTACTAATTCTAATGACAAGTTCCATCTGTGTGTATATATGTATACATATATATATATATATATGAGATTCCTGGGCCAGGAATTTCAATTTCTCATGTCTTTCAGTAAAATTTGGGCTATTCAACATTTCTAGAAATGAAGATGTAAAGCTTTGTTTCCTTAATTCCTTCCTTTTAGCTATGCCTTTTAATAATTCAGTTGTTGCCATCAGCAGCTTTCCTCAAGTGCAGCTCAGAGATCAAGTAGTTAACGACACACGTGCAAATAGTGATCGTTCTTTCACTATGTACTTAAGAAGGCAAATGTTGTGTGAGTGGTTTGTGCTGTATATTTTATGTATTCCATCCCAGAGGGAGTCAATCATTAACTTTTGTTTCAGGTTAGCAGAGATCAGCAGGCGAGTTGATGTGTATAGCATGTGCAATAATATTTTTTATTTATTTTATGTTAGAGGAGCTGCCTATGGAAAAGTGAAGGAAACTTGTTTCAATATTGATGGTCATGCAGGGAGGGCAGAATTAATGTGCCAAAATCAATCTAGGTTTGTATTTACTAGATGATCCCTGCTTCTGTGAGAGCAGTGGCCATAGGCTGGCACCATGACAGAGAAGTCCTCCTGTCACTTGTCATTATTATTTACTATTTGTGTAGTGGTAGTGTGCCTTGGAATTTGAGCTATTTATCAGGTCCCAACAGGGGTAGCTGCTGTATGCTCTGAAGAAAAATAAAGCCCTTGTAACACAAATCTTGGCTGCAGTTGGTAGCAATGTCTTGCAGCAGGGGTAGGTTCTGAATGGTGAGGGATGGTCTATGTGAAGCCACTAAGGTGGGACTCTGTCAGCACTGGAATTTCTGGTTTGGGTGGTCAGACCCCAAGCCCAAGAGTGGCATCCTGAAAGCACAGAGAAATAACTCCCAAGTGTGGAGGTGCAGAGAAGCTACTGTGTGTACCGAAATGGGTAGGGAGCTCTGGGTACCCTGATCAGGAAAGGATCTGCTCTTTTCACCCCCCAGAGTCACATCAGTAAAGTAAGAGACCAGATGGGAGCCAGGAGGGAGGTCAGCCAGCTTTTACTATTGGATAGATGGACAAGGATGAGGGAGGAACCAGTGTGTCTAATTTTAATGGAGGTATTTCTTGTATCTGTAGACTCCAGTACTTTTTGAAGTGTAAAACTCACAGAATTTCAGTGCTTTCTGTGATGTAGAATGTAAGAAAGTGAAGGGATGTTGTCACAGCAGCAAATGTCAGCCTCTCTGCAGTCCAGCTAAGCTCCTGACACAGACTTCTTTATCCCCATCAGTAAATGTCTGGGCACTGAATGCCAGCTTGGTGGTAGCTCTGGGCTTGGAGTCTGCTCTGAGAAACAGACATTCCCTTCTGAGGCTCAAGGCCCTTCTAACTTTATTGCTGCTTCTTCTACTTTTTATTTTCATAACCTTGGTATTGTTATTCTGTTAACTCTCTTGCTTCTACCATCCTGGCAGAGCAGACTTGTGTGAGTCCCTTTGCTAACTCAAAGATACTTTTTTTTTTTGGTGTTCACAGCCAGTCATCTCCTTAAAATAAAATTGAGTGGGCAGAGGTTAAACTGATGAAGAACTGGCAAAGGGGATGAAAGGCTGGGGAAGAAGCAAGAGATAATCAGGTTTAGTTTGTGTATCTGGTCTTTGAAGAAGAACTGTGTTGAGGCTCTAAAGGTTAATAAAGATAGAAAGTGTGAAGCTTGAAGTCTCAGCAGAACCACTGGCATTTGTGGAGGGAAGGTTGCATTTCATGTGTTAATCATGGGTTGTTGGTTTTGTTCTTAAGCAAGATCAGGGCATGTGAATCATATATTTTAAACAATTTTAATGGATAAACCACTGCAATTAAATAGGCGTTCTTGCCTTCTGGTTCCACCTCTGTGCTTCCCCTCCTTTGGACTAGCTGAGGCATCTCTGGACCATCACCATATGGTGACCTGAACTGAGGAAGTGATCAGCAGAGCTTTTGGGAGGCTGGTATTTCAGTTGGGTCAGTTTTATAAACCAATTTACCACATGACCACAAAAAAGCTTTCTCTGAAGAAGTGTGAGGAGAGAAATGGGTGCTGGCTTCCCCCATGTCCCTGAAGTACGTACAGTTTGAGGCTGTGGTTTACTGATAGAGCAGATCTAACTGCAGGCTGCTCCTGCCCTGCTCTTATCACTTCCCTTGCACTTCGCACTGCTGTTTGTCTGGGATCAGAAGTTCAGGGAACTGAAGCAGCTAAAGCCAAATAAGAAAAATTTAACTTTTAAAACAGGTTCAGCATGAAGTCAGACCAGTGCCAACACTGGAATGAAGGAGCCAACAGGAACACATGGTCAGTAACAGGGAAAGGGAATGGTGGCCGCAGCCACTGCTGGGTTTGCTTGACCACCCCTTCAGGGCTTAATTTGCTGGATTCCCATTTAAAAATTTCAGACTCCTGTAGAAGACAGATTGTAAAAGTGGTGTTGAATTTAAAATGCCCAATGCACATGCTGTTACTGGACAGGAACACAGACTAAGTTTGACAATGGTTTTTTTCTTTTGAGGCTTTTACCTTTACTTCTGCACTCTTGTCACAGTATTGTGCATGAGTGGACATTCAAATACTGACATTTCATGTATTTTGAAGTTTATACTGTGCAATTTGCATGACCAGCTTATCACCAGTGTGAGAGCACTACTTCAGAAGGCAACCCCGACCTTAATTATCAGCCTTTTACAGCTTCCATGGTTTGCATCTTAGCCGTGCCTCAATACAGTAAATGCATTCAGATCTCAAAGGTGCAGTTGCAAATAATTAAAAAAAGTTCCTGATTGCACTTGCTAATTCAGAGCGAATATAGAAGTGTGTTTTCACATCACAAGGCTGTAATTCTCCATTTTCTTGTAGTTGTGTGGTTGAGTACACGGGCTACCACAGCTGTGTCACAGGGATTTGCAGGCATATGAGAGTTTTCTGGTTTCTGTGAGGAACCAGGGCTAGGTCATGCTGTGGGTTTTACGGGACTGTTGGTCCAATGTGTCTGGCTACTGCTGCAGAGAAGAGCAGCCCAATTCCCTTGGACTGAGGCTTCTGCTACATGGCTGGTGCACTGCACTGGTGCGTGTCTGAGCCCATGGTGAAGTCTGAGGGGCTCAGCCAGGTTACCATTGTGTCAAACTAGCAGCAGTGACAATGTAAGGGATAAGGTCAGCTGGCCTGAGGTCAGGGGATGGGGACCCCACTGTGGGATTGTCTTCTCATGGACAAGTACAACTTTTGATGTTAAAAGTACAGCTCTGCCAATCCAGGAGCCCCTCTCACCCCTTTCATCCATTCTTGCCCTGCTCGATGCTTGTTTACATGTCCAGTTTTTGGCAGAGATCACAGCAGTGCTAGATGAGATTTGGGTGACTCCATCCAAACAGGTCTGTGGCTGTTTGGGTGAGGATGCCTGCTCTGTTAAGGCAGCAAGCACAGAGATGCTCACTTGAAGGTGAAAAATCAAATGACAAACTTACTAAATGGCTGGTCAGAGCAAAAGCCAATGCACCTAAGAGGTGGTGATAGCAAAGGTGGGAGCTTGAAAGTCAAGTATGGTAATGCTGTGTTTGGTGTGACGGAAGAGAAGAAGGCAGTGGAAGGAATTGGGGAGATGGACACCGTTACTCTTCTGAAGAGCTGTAGAGCTCAAGAACTACATTTCCAAGCTGTAATGCTAGATAAGATTCAGACAAGATGATGTTTGTTGAGGACAGTGCATAGAAGAAGACTTGGGGTGAGAAATAATAGGGAAGGAGAACTTGAAACAGAACTTAAACTTTCTGGGGGAGCTGTCCTGAAAGGGGCATTGCACAAGGAATCTGCAGAGACCAAAGTTCTTCTGCTGATGCAGCACTATCACATTTATCCTTTATGAATCTTACATGCTGTACTTGATTTGGGAAGATTCTCCCACCTCCAGCAACACACAGGCTATCCAGCACAGTAGCCTTTGTCTTCATGTTTATGGTGGTTTTTGTGGGTTTGCTTCCTTGCTTCTCACACTAAGTACTGGTGCCAAAATGGGTGTTTCTCTGTTGTGTTTCTATTAGTATTCGGCTGCACTGCTGTACAACCCACTGGCTCTGTGTCTGCACCACCTTCCTGCATATTAGGCCAAATGAGTTTATTGGCAGTTAAAAAGAAGTGTTTGTATGTCGTATCTGTTGCTCTTCACGTTGTGACTTGTGAATTGTGGCTGCTTAAAGCAGGCCTATGAGTCCGTTTGTGTTTTCACATGCCAGTCTTGGCCCTGATTTAAGAGGCAAAGCAAATGCAAGGCATAATTACAATATGGTTAGTAAAAACAAAGATTTTTAATTTAATTCCAGTGTGTATTGCGGAATATTCACAAGAAGCTGAATTTTTGAGGGCTTATCTGAGGAATCAGTCCAACATTTATGCTCATCCTCTTTGCAAGGAGAATCTGACAGCACACAGCCGACACATCACTCAAAGTTAGGATTGCAAATAGTGGAAATGACTTCTGAAAAGATATTAGCTAAACATTATTTATAGCACTGATTGTCAGCAGTGGAACAATTTCCTTTCATTTTTTTCTGAAAAGATCCTTGTCTTGATAATCATACATCCTTTTCTGCATTAGCATATAATTGTATAGCTTAGAAATTAGGGCGATATAATAGAAAGCTGTTAATTGTTTCCTGTTGCTCAGGATGTAATTAACTTACACTTTCCTCTAGCTAATATGAATTTATTTTTACTAAGATTTAGAAGAAGTAACTCTTGGCTTAAACTGCTATTTTGCTGCTTGTTCAGTGCAAACAGAGGGAGATTGTCATGGGAAGAAGCTGAAAGTAGCATTATCATGTACAGATCCTGAAAGAAATTGTACAAATACCATTTTGAGAGTGTCTAGAAGCCTAAAGACTTGTCTTGGACAATTATTTTCAAAACTCATAGCATGTTAGACAGACTCAGACCTTTCAAGTGTTTTGGGAAATTGTAGAAATAGGTGAGGTTAAATGAGGTTAATAAGTAGATCTCTGTGACAAGAAAAGTGAGTCCATAATAGGAGCCATTGGTATCATATTACTACATGTCTAATTAGACAAGGGATGAAAATGGGTTCTTAACACACTGAACAGAAGAAATAAAGTGAGGTCTATTAGAAACTTTATTTTATTTTATTTAATAATCTTTGTTTATTTATTTATCTTTAATTTATGCAAAATTACACAACTCTCTAAAATAGTCTGCAAAAAATTGTCTTCCTGCAAGACTCAAGCTCCAAGGAGGGCTGGCTCTCAAGTTGGGGTTGGGCTGGAGCATGGGATGTACAAGGAGATGCTAAGGGCTGGGTCCGCTCAGCCTAGAGAAGAATAGGTCTGGGGGATTCCTACTTCAGCAACTTGTCTTGCAGTCTTGCAGCTACTAAAATGAGAAGACGTAGGGAAAGAGGGAAAGAGTTTTCCAAGGTGCACAGGGGTGGTGCAAGAGGCAGTAGTGGTAATTTGCAAGGGACTTTCTAATTACGTATTTGGAAAGAATTATGCTCTGGGAGGATAAGTAAAAAATTGGAATAGGGGTCCAGAGAAGCTCTGAAATACTCAAATCTTGCCTGGACGTGACCCTGAGCAACCTGTACTAACTGGTTATACTTTCAGTATAGGTTGGACCAGATGACCTCCAGAGATCCATTTCAACTGAATATGATTTGAAGGCATAGTGTGTTGTCTTCTTTAAGCTGTGGTGGCTGAGTTTATCAGCTTTTTGTTATTGGCTGCTAACCAGAGATGGTTATCTGCTCAGTGACACTGAGGGGTGGGGGGGTGGGAGGGCTTAGGAGAATGCCTCCTAACCTACTTCAGTGCAAAATCAGTTAGGTTAGTTTGTACCACTGCTCTCACATTGTCCAGCTTTCTAAGCAAATATAAGGATGAGAAATGTATCCATTTCCAAATGAATCCCAAGACCTTTTGAAACTTTCTGTTTCAACTGAGATTTTTAGGAAGATATGAAGGTGTCAAGCTGACTCCCTTGACCTCAGTGTCTTAAGTTAGGCTAGGATTTTACCTCATATCATGTGAGATTCATCAAATGCCAACATCACAACTCTTCCCATCACCAAGATTTCTTTCCAAGATGTTTGTGATCTGAAGATTCATATCTCAAGAACTTGGGGTACAGAAACCTAAGTGCACATACTTGGGATGTGCTGGTTTTATAGCAATCCTTGAAGAATGAGAATAGGGAAAAGATTGGAGACAGTGTAGAGAGTAGTAAGTGCTGTAAGGCCAATAGGTCACGGTGCCAGAAATCCTGCTGGCTGTGCATTGTAATGTTGGCATTACAAGAGGAACAGTAATCTCAGGGCCAGCCACCTGCTCCTCTTCCTTGCTGCCTGCGTGACACTCTCAGATCCCATCACACTCTGCATGAAGGGACCAGTTTGGGAGTTCATTTGTGTGCACAGTGTGTGCACAGGTTCCTATGTGTAGTCCTGCAGCTCCAACCTTGCTTGTGGAAAGATTATCATTCACATATTGAGGGAAGAAGATATTTGAACTATTAAAATTTTCTTCCCTTGGAGGGGCACATCTCATCCTGTAGTCCATCCTGCCATCAAAGACATGATTATATCAAGCATGTGCCCAGCCATCATCCCACCTATTTAAAAGAAATATTTCTTCCAACACACAAAAAAACATGTGATTTTTGCTTTCTCTATATGCCATTGTGCTTTATCACAATGTTGCAAGGCCTAGATCCTTTAAAAATATTTCATAATGGGGGAAAATCCAATCACTTTAGTTTTTTATCAAGTGGTGGTTTTTCCAAGTGCTATACTTTGGGTCTGCTGTAATGAATCAAACACCAGTGGTTGAAAGATAATTGCTTGCATTCACTTTGTTGGGCTACAGAGGTGCTAGAGCTGCTCAAGACTAATATATTAAGAACTTTATATTACTTTTTTTGGTTGAATCTGTAAATCAACACCAGCTGAAACAGTGTTTCCTGCATAATTTCACATGAAATATGTTTGTACTCTGTGTTGCTTTCTTTTCTGATGAATATGGAACATCTGATTTTACATGGGGCCAGTTACAACAGTACTCTTGGGAAAGACATTATAGGGCCAGAGGAGGAAGAAAGAAAGGATTGGATAAACTGTTCAGGAGAAGCATAATAAACATGGAAAGAAGAATTTACTTAAACATATAGTGGCTAAGAAAAAGTTCCAGTGGACTGGAAACTGTGAAATTTTGCTTGCAGGCTGAAAATTACACAGCACATATTTTTATGTAAAATATCAGTATTCCCTCTCAGAAAATGAAAAACCTGTAGGAAAAGGCATGGAAAGGTGTTGGCCACTTGATCAATGGTTTCATGTCTTCAACGGCCCCAAACCTTTTGCAATTTCAGCAGTTCATATACGCACAGGCTACTTACATATGGACTGAAATGTTGTATATCTTTATCGACAATCTGGACAAGGGAATCAAGGGCACCCTCAGCAGCTTTGCGATGATACCAAGTCAGGTGGGAGTGTTGATCTGTTGGAGGGTAGGAGGGCTTTACAGAGGTATTTGGACAAGATGGATCAGTGGGCTGAGGCTAATTTTATGAGATACAACAAGGCCAAGTGCCAGGTCCTGCATTCTCTTCACAACCCCATATGACGCTCCAGGCTTGGAGTTGAGTGACTGGAAAGGTGCCTGTTGGAAAAGGACCTGGAGATGCTGATCGACAGTGGCTGAATGTCAGCCAGTGTATGCCCAGGTGGCCAAGAAGGCCAATGGCGTCGTGGCCTGTATCAAAAACAGTGTGGTCAGCAGGACCAGGGCAGGGATTGTCCCCCTGGCACAATCTTGGCACTGGTGAGGACACACCTCGAATCCTGGGTTCAGGTTTGGGTGCCTCACTACAAGAAAGACACTGAGGGCCTGGAGCGAGTCCAGAGAAGGGCAATGGAGCTGGGGAAGGGTCTGCCTGGAGCACAAGTCAATTGAGGAGCAGCTGAGGGATCTGGGGGTGTTTGGTCTGGAGAAAAGGAGGCTCAGGGGAGACCTTATCACTCTCTACAACTCCCTGAAAGGAGGATGTAGCCAGGTGGAGTTGGTATCTTCTCTCAGGTAACAAGAAGTGGGACAAGAAGTAATGGCTTTGGGTTGCACCAGAGGAGGTTTAGATTGGACATTATGAAAAATTTCTTCACTGAAGTGGTTGTCAAGCACTGGAACAGGCTGCCCACGGAAGTGGTGAAATCACCATCTCTGTAGGTATTTAAAAGATGTGTAGATGTGGCGCTTAGGAACATGATTTAGTGGTGGACTTCCCAGGGTTAAGGGTTTGACTTGATGATCTTAGAAGTATTTTCCAACATAAACATTTCTGTGATTCTGTGATTCTCTCATTCAATTGGTTTTGGTTACGTTCAAATTAAGACCTAATTAACACTGTACTGTGATTTGATAGCCAACACTAAGGGACTAAACCTTCGCATGTGCTCTAGCCATCGTCCACGTGCCTGGGCAGCTGCAACAAGAAGTGCCTGTGGTTTCTCTGCCCAGCTGTGCTTGTTCAAACCATTTGAGGAGCAACCAACCATAGCCAAGCTCCTACAGATCTTCCTTTCTTCGAGACAGGTGATGTCAGGGCTGTTCTTGAGGAGATGAATTGGGTTAACAGAGTGTTGGGCCATTTACACCAATGATAGGTGAATATCTGAATCTGTGTAGAGGCACAGTGCAGGCCTGAACCACTCAGTTCCTCTTGTCCTGTTGCCCATCTAAAGTCTGTCTCTAACTGTCTGTGCAACATGTGTTTCAGATTCAAGTTGGGGCCCGAGACAAAGTTTGGAGTATGCTGTAAACATAACCATGCTGTTATAATCTAAATCCAGCAGCATTCTACTGGGGCTGATGCATGTGTAAAGCTGATGCTGTTACTTGGTGAATAAGGGTCAGGGTGCATGTTCTGAGTTATTAAAGCCGTAAGAAGTCACATTTTGAATTTACTGTCAGAGCACATAAGTACCTGTTCACTGAGCTTTCTGCATGTGTGGAGAGAGAATTTTGCCTAGAAGGAGAAATGGCAAACACATGGCCCAGCAATGGGAGCAAGCTGTTCAGTAGAGCAGCAGAACTTCTCTGGATTTCTTAGGGATTTATTTATTACTTTAAAGGAAAACTTCTATTTAATCTTAAGAGCAGAGGAAGATTCTTCTGTATTATTTATCTTTTCAAAGCTTATATACTTGTGAGCTTTTGACAAGGCCTAATCAAACAAGATCCTTGATAGCATCCTGACAGAGGGAACTGTTCATAAAGAGTGGTTGTGCCACAGCTGTGTATCTGTTCATATCATATAAATGAGATGTAGAAAAATGCTGAGCTAATCAAACAAAACCATCCCCAGGCTAGATTTTTGCAAAAGGAAAATATTTTAAATAGAATCAGTATTTAAATAGGATTTTTAATAATAGATTTTCCCTAATGATAAAGTTTTTCATTAGCCTACCAGAATATAGGCAGTGAGCAACTTCATGCCATAACTAATCCCCTTAAATTCACATACTGTAATTCTTGCTGTTACGTGTTTGCATGACCTAGATAAAGAGAGAGATTTAAAGCAGATAGGATAGGTTTTTGTCATTAAAACATTTGTGTCAGAGAGCAATCCTTTTTGTGTTTAAAAAATAAGTGCAATGGCGTTATGCTGCAAAATTGTCGAGTAAAATCATTGTTACCATTGGTGTACATTCATTTGGAACTTACTCAGTGTGGTCTGGGGCAGTCAGTAGATTTCCGAGACGTTTTTCATTTTTTCGTCTGCACATGGTGGTTTATTTTTTCTTTTTCTTTTGGCGCTTGCAGTGAAACCTTGTTGAATGTTACAGGATTTTCTGTAAGAAGAAAATGTATAAATGAGCAGAATGTTAATTAGGATTATACTGATTTGTTGCCTCCAGCTGACTGGAAAGGTCATACTGGCTTATATTTTACTCTCAAAGACAAGACAACTTAAGGGAATTCTAAAAGGCTGTAACATCATTCGATTTAGACTTCTAACCTATTTTGATTTATTCACTTTAATAATTACATACTCTCTATTATTTCAATAAATAAAATAAAGTCATGTGCCACTATATAAAATTAGACAAATTCCAGGCTAAGAAGACCAAGCTGTGGCTATATAGACAGGTTCTTTGCGGTAACTTCACAAGATCTCAGGTTAGAAGCTGGAGGTTCCTGCAAACCTGGTGATCTGGATCTCAAGAGGATGAGTGAATATTGCACATGGAGGCAGGAAAGCCAGCTGAGTTCAGACATGTAGAGATTTCAACCAAGGGTAAAATGCAGAGCTGGGCTGTGAAGCTGGCAGAAGGATCCTCCACCATTGCAGTTCCTCCTGGCTTCTACAGTTTGATTTAGCAAGGAAGCAGAGCAGACCCTTGGCCTCTATGCTTGCTGCTACCCAGCTGATGAGGTTTTCTCACAGCAGATCCCCAGCTTTGTCTTGACACGGTTGTATGCCACAAAGGTTGTAGGGTTTCTGTCAGATGCTGGAGGAAAACGTGCCACTGGTTTGGTGTTGACTGGCCAGTTAAATCCCCATCCTTCCAGTCAGCCAGGTAAGGACTATTGTATGCTTGCACAGTAAAAATGAAAACCAAGGAATGTCCTGTGGCAAAAGCAAGGAAGCATGCTCACAAAATGGGGACATCTCTTGTACTTACAGCTCCTTAGCTTTGGCAAACACACAAAGAATGTATATCTGCCTATACACTTGTAATAAAAGGTTTAATATAAACAGCAAGTGTCTTAATATAGGCAGCAGTTGAACTTTTCTTTTTTGCAGCTGACATGAACTAGGACTTTAAAAAGGCTGAATCCTGGTATAGTGCATTCAAAGGCAAGCCTCTGATATTCTTCCACCCTACAGTATTCCCAAGGTTGTTTGGAGATAGCAGTGTAAATCACGTAATTATCGAACACAGGGCTGGAAGGTCATCTCAAGAATATTATAATACATAATCCTTTGGTATATTTATTACAGTTCTCTGGAAGTAATTTAAATTCTTGCCTTAAGTAAGAATTAGAAATCTTTTCTCCAAAACTTTGTCTGATTGTTACATTAGTATCCCTCAGCATTACTTAAATAGCTTTTCTTGCTCTCTGCTTTCAACTCACCTGAAAGATTATAGACAGCAATTCTCTTCCTCTCACTTTTTGTCTAGGTAAGGCCAGACTCCCAATCCAGTATCTTTTTCTCTCTGTTCATGAGACTGGCTCATCATTTTTCATACTAGAGTAGAGCTACATCATTGCATCTTTTTGAGCTTATCATTCTTGAATAAGATGTCATGAACAAAGCACAGTATTTAGATGATGTTCTGTAGTATCATGTACAATGACATAAACAACTGGATTTCTCATTATTTCTGAAAACATCTCTGTTAGTACAATGTAAGGTTGCCTTTGGTTTTTGTATGGTCTCAGCCTGTATTCAGTGAAAGTTTCGCTACCGCATATTCGGCTGTTTCTTACCCTGTTGCTTTTAGCCTTCGAGTTCTCAGTTTCAGCAGAGCATTTTGTTGTTAGTGCACAGCTTTACATTTTATAGTCTTACCTGTTCCTCCATGTCTATTTATGAACTGTGAAGGTCATCCTCTAACAATTTAATTGCCTCTAGGCAATCCAGTCAAATGGATCATTACTTTCACTGTTTAAAAATCTGCATCAGTTTTCCAGTTTTATTTTACAGTTTAGTGGTCAACCACTGGATTTCAATAGACTTCTGGAAGATAGTGGAAAGACTCCCTTGAATCATGTCTTTGGTCAGTGTAGCATCCTGCATATCGTGGTATTGCCAGCTGTAGGAGGTAAAAAAGCATGTATCAGTGTCAAAACATGGTAGGATTTTTTTTTTTATTTAAAGGAATTAAATACAAAGTGCCTTTTCTAGTGAGTACTTTTGCACTTACTGCTGTCACAGCTTCCTTCAAAATAAAAATAAATCCTGGTAATGCAGTTATACTAAACATGAAAGAAAGGAAGCTATTCATTTAGAACGTGAAGAGATAAACAAAGTTTGATGGTTTTAATACAACATACTGTATATTGAAATATATTGCATCTATATTCATTTTAAGATGGACCTACGTATTTGTTGGAAGTGAATAAAAAATTTTGAGTTGTAGCCCCAGTATAAAATCGAGTTTGTTAACTATAGTATGTAACACTAAGTATTTTATTGCTCATTATATTACCTGTCAGGTACTGGATGTTTATTATTAATGACAGTCAGGATTACTCAGCACAGTATTTGGATAAGAGTTTTGTGTAGAGATGAAAAACAATTGCTAAAAGCAATTGAGATATTACTGCAGTAGGATGCTTTATTAATGATGAAGGCAGATTTTTTTTCTTGCTTTCAGCAGGGTTGCCGAGGACCACTGAAAGAAGTCCAAACAACTGGTGCTCCTCTGAGAAGTGCAGAATATCATGGAGAAAATCTCCTGCAGGTCTGTGGTTCTCAGGCTGAGAGCAGCCATGCCTGGAAGGACTTTGAGCTCCGAGTTACCCATATAATGTACCAGCAAAACTCTTTGTCACTTATTGACGGGGTGAGAGAAATAACAAACTGCACTCAAGATTAGGCGCTTGACTAATTTCAGTTCTCCCATGGATTTCCTGGTTTATCTCTGGCAGATAACAACCCCTTTTACTGTTTGCACTGCAGGCTTGTTCAGTACTGTGGTGCTTTCTGAGCATTACAGATTTGCTCTTCCCCAGCTTTGCTAAGAGATGGGTGGGTGAAAAGACCTTGTTTCTCACATGGTCTGAAACTTGCTGTGCACAGTGCGAGCGCCTAGCAAGGTCAAAGTCAGCTTTTCCCTCTGGGTAAAAGAGGTGTCAGCCTTGCTGCATAAGGGTCCTCAGCCTGTAACTTTTTTGGTTCCCCTACGCCCTTAGCATGCCAGGTGCATCCAGGAGAGGAGTTCTCACACAGCAGGGCTTTCTGGTACCCACAGCTGTTTGTGTCCTTGGTGCAGCCTCTCTTCTTGACTCCAGTGATGCAGGCCTGTAGTTGAGCATTCTGTTCCCCAGTTGCTGATCTGTCTTTCCAGGTTCCTGAATGGCAGTGCTAGCAGGAATATCTGTAGCAGTAGGGTTTGGGCTCTCTGACCTGTATTTGCCCTGTTCAGCCCATTTAGCATTTCAAAGTAACTCTCTCTTGTTTCAGCCATGTTACTGAGATAACAGGCCTGCATACCCTGACACAAATTTCATTGATTTTCATTGGTCTCTCTTGAGACCTTACTGCCTCTTTCTGAGTTTGCTATCCATAAAATAATTCCTTTATTGAGAGGTATTTTAGCATAAGTCTACAAGAGTTGGTAAGCTTATTACCATGTTAATCCAGTCATAGTATATCTGTAATAACAGTTCTGCTATGGTTTCTGGTCTGTACTTTGAAATTTTGATGATTGATGGTAGAAGTCTTCAGTTTAGATTTGGGAAAATGTCCTTGAGAAAATTATTCCCCACAGTACACATTGTTTTAATAAGCCTAAGAATATCCTTGCAATGGAGGCACAGAAAATTAATGTGAATAGAAAAACCTAGTTGATGGATATAAGCAAAGTTGGCTTGTTCTTGAGTGAAAAGTACATCGGTTCTTTTGGGGATCCACACACTAGTATCCCATAGACTTTGATCTGCATATATTTGTCCCATGGTGCATCCCAGCTCATCCGTAACTGAGTGAGAAGCACAGTTATGTCTGACTTCCATATAGGGAAAGAGGGCTGTGATTTGCTGAGTTCTGACAGCTTCAGCCTGGAAAGTGAGCAGCCGGAGTGAGACAGGCAGACTTCCACTTTCCTTATGACTAGGGGCAGGTGAAATAAAAACTTGCCTGTATTCTGTGTTTTCTTCTTCATAAAACCCAGTTTTATGCTTTCCAGCAAGACAGAATCTCTCAAGGTTCAAGTGCACAGGCAGTTAGATATATTATTCATGTTTGTACACATTTTACTTAAAAGCGAAATGCAAGTGAAATGGCTTGGCAGGCAGGGAGATTAGTCACTTCATAGCTTCCACAGGTTTTACAAGGGGTCTCTAGTTTTATGACAGATTGATACAAACACATAGATCTAATTTCCTCTGCAGTCTAGAGTACTCTGGAGGCTGTGGCTCTGAATTTCTGGCCTGAATTTGTGGGCTGAAAGAGAGTTTCCAAGAGACATCATTTTGATTTCATCCCAGACTGAGCAATGCTTGTGTCTGTTCCCCAGAGTTCGCTTTAATCCCTGACAGTGTTAGTAAGATGTTGTGGGTATTGGGGATGTCCTCGTGCACGTTTGGTTGCAGGCTTAGTGGCCTCAGTACTTTCTGAATGTATAAAAAAAGACTTCATTAAAGAGGCAGCCACAATATTTTATTTAAAGCCACAGGGATGCTGGTGAAGTGTCACTTCTTTGGAAGCTTTAGGATTTCCTCTGCAGAGAAAGTTTAGTTCAAGTAAACTAAAAGACAGACTTGAACTAAACCGAGAGTTTAGTTCAAGTCTGTCTTTTCTGGCTCTGTATTCTGGCATCTCCTCACTTTGACTACATACATGGCTGTGGGCAAAAAAGTGGAGATTATCACAGTGATGAGAACTGATAGGAGGAGGTGCTTTGAAGATAACCCTTTCTAAACGTATTTGAGTTGGCAGAATTCTTGCTCTGCCACAGCTACCAAAACAGAAATATCTTCATCCTATTTCCAGTACGACCCCGTGTTTTAAAGGATAATTTGGCTCCTGTGAATATCAAGTAACAGAACTAAGTGATTGCAGAACTGAAGCATAAATAGAAAGAGGAACAGGCAGCAGTGAAACGCTGACAGTTCAGCTGAGACTTGGCAAGCCCAGCTGGAAATGCTTGTCCCAGCAATACGCTGCATTCACAGAGTACCTTCACGATCGCCTCTGTGTACAGAGTTCATATCCTCACTGACCTATTTTATTTTTTTTGCTGACAGTGCAAAGGCAAAAGTTTAGTATAAAGGACATTTTAAGTAGTTTTTCCTGGGTGTGTATATATACACAAATGCCACCTTTATTTTTTAATAAGTCGAGTGTGTAACTGACTTGTAAGTTTTACATTTCAGGGGGACTTAAGCTTCTAAGTCACTGAGATGCTTTGGAAAATGTCTTCTTTCAGTAAGATGCCCGTCTGCCATGCTGTAGGCAGGTCATATGCTTATGTTACAGAACATCAAACTTTGTGACCTCTGGGAGGGTACAAAATTGTTCTATTTCAGACAGAAAGGGGCAATTCTACCTGCCAGTGGAGCACCTAGGATGTTCCTTGAGAAGAAGTGTGAAAAACCTATGCTCTTTGGCCACCTTGAATTGTCCTTTTTATGTTTGTCACAAAGGATGTTGTGACTAGTTTTCCTTGGAAATAAGTAAATCTTCCTCTCACATATATATATGTATGAAACTTGTGAAAGAATTTTAAGATGGCAGAAACCACCTGCAGTGGCCTTTCTGCAAATAGCTGCTAATTTTCAAGGGATCTAGTATAGCTTTGTTCAGAGTTTAACCAAATTTGATAAAATTGTAGTAGTTCAGTGAATGCTGCCTGGCAGTGCTCAATCTGGGATAGTCACTGAAACCAAGGGTGTATGCAAGGTGTAACACAGCAGTAACCCATGAGCATGCCAGAACTCCTCAGCAGCAGTTGAGCATGCTGAGGCAGGACGTCCATTGTGCCATGACTAGTTACATCATCAGTGTGCATTGTTCAATAATTAGTAAATTCTGATAGGAATTTCTATTTTCAGTGATCTCTTCACTGGTGTTTTGTTCTTCCATTAAAAAAAATTGTTTTATGAAAGCATTACAAAGCATTGTGGGCAGCAGGTTGAGGGAGTTGATTCTGCCCCTCCACTCCACTCTGGTGAGACCCCAGCTGGAGTGCTGTGTCCAGTTGTGGGGTCCTCAGCACAGGGAGGACATGGACCTGTTGGAGCAGGTCCAGAGAAGGACCCTGAAGACAATTAGAGGGATAGAGAACCCCTTGTGAAAACAGAAAAACAGACTGAGAGTGTTGGGGCTGTACAGCCTGGGAAAGAGACCTTATTGTGGCCTTTCAATACTTAAAGAGGGCTTGGAAGAAAGATGGGGACCAACTTTTTAGTAGGGCTTGTTGCAATAGGATGGGGATAATAGTTTAAACTAAAAGAGATAGATTCAGACTAGATATAAAGAAGAAAGTTTTTGCAATGGGGGTGGTGAAATACTGGAACAGGTTGCCCAGAGAGGTGGCAGATGCCCCATCCCTGGAAATATTCAAGGTCAGCATGGAGGGGCTCTGAGCAGCCTGATACAATGGAAGATGTCCCTGCTTGTGTCGGACTAGATGACCTTCAAAGGTCCTTTTCAACCCAAATTGTTCTGTTTCTATGATTCTGTGATTCTATTATATGTACATCTTCATGTGTGTGTGTGATTGTTTCAGGAAGGTTAAAAGAGGTGAATGAGTGGAGTGCATTATGAAAGTCTTCATACGATGATGTCTCTTTAGAGTGTCAGGGACCAACCTGTTCCTTGCACATATTCTAAGCCTTGCTAGGATAAACGTAGGGACTAAATAGGATGTACTAGGAACTGGCAGATTAATTGTTCAGAAAATTACCAAGAAGAGCAGGAAGCTTTTAGTTTTTTTTCATTCATAGAACTTAAGATTGGATAATGCTTTGTGAGATCTATGTTAGCCAAGCACAGACTACTAGACTTAATAGAGGGAAGTAGCTGAGTGAGATATTTGGACTCTGGTTCAGTTAATGATATCCTTACTGTATTCCTCCAGCAGGTTGGCCTTTTCTGGGGTTTAAAAGGAAAGCTAATTATGCAGGCACTGTCTCATAAATCCTTACCCACTGGTTCAGAAAAGAGGCAAGGAAATTCAAAATGCATAGTATCTCTGGTGGAAATAAAAATGTCCCTGTTGGTGAAAACCAAAATGCAAGTTTCATGTAGCTGCAAGAGCAATTTCCTCCCAAGTTAGTGCCTGATTCTTCATTTCTAGGCAAAAATTTAGGTTTTTCCATTATCATGAAAGTGCATAATGGCATCTCAACAAATAACATTGTTCCAGATAGCTCTGAACACATTTACTGCAAAGCAGGAGCAATGTGTTCCAAGTTATCTTGTTCCATGCTATATAGGAGGAAGGCACTTCTGTTTGTAGCAGGAGTCCCTACATACTGTCAATTAGGAGCAACTCCTGTTCAGACAAACCCCCAAGAAAACTATTCTGGCATGCATGCTTGCAAATGCAACCTTTATTTGTTTTAAGCATGAGTAAGAGCCGTGGATATAAATTTGTAAATATTAAAGGTTTGCATATGCCTGTTAACTTTCACAGGCAATTGCTCAAATGCTCTGGATCCCACTCACATGGTTTTCCTCAGGTAGGGCAGACTGTGGCCCCACACGCAAAGTCTGGCAGGTAATCTTGGATAATATATGGAATTATATATGGGTGATGTATTGGTGCACACAAGATTGTTTTGTGGTGTTAAGCTGTTAAGTTGCAGAAAGTGGGTCAATGTTTCAAAGGCTTGTTGAATCAAGGTGTCCCCCCATCATCCCTTGTTGTTTGCCTCTCTCTTCTCCCCCTTCTCCCCTCAAACTGGTCAGGGTTTGTCGGTCAGCTAATTCTCCTGAGCAGCTCTTGAGAAAAACTTCTAGTGAGAAAAATGTGTTTGATGTCAAGTTAGGTCTTTTCCAGTCATCATGCAGACTAGCTGACATGAAGTGATTAACATTACTTAAAGGGAAAATATTAAGGGACTTTGGGTGAGAAGCCTGTTTCTCAGTGCCAAGGGATAAAGAATTTACCACTTCACTTGAGCATTGGTTCCAGTGTGTAATTGTATTCACTGGTACATTTTATTCCTTTTTATTCCATTTGATTTGGCTCCTGATAAATACTTCTAAGCACAGACGCATTTTTTGAATTCCTGCCTGAACTTTTGATTGGCACACTGCAGTATATGCTCAATAACTTTATCTGAGGCTTCTATATTTGTAGTTTACACTAGCTACAGTGTCAGTTTATTGAGCTACTTCTCCTTCATAGAGTTTGATTTTTGACACCACCAAAGAGAAAATCTGAATTCCATTTGTGTTGGTTATTCCAAATAAATAAGCCTGGACATAATTCAGTATGGGCATAATTGGTACAGACTGCAGAAGAAATTCCCACATTCATTTGGAAATTGAGGTTTGTTAAGGGTTATGTGGTCACATTTTCTTTGACTTAATGATTTTATAGCCTCTTAGCAAATTTGGATCCACTTTAGCAAGCAGGTGGAAGTAATTCAGATAATAGAATATCTATGAGTTTTATGAATATAGACAAAAAGGTGTACAGAGACACTCCATAAATTCTCTGAGTGAGGAAAAAGATTGTATTTGGAACCTGTGTCTTTTGACATGACAGAGGAATTGACATATTTATAAGCCTACCAACTGCAGGAAAGCCTGCAGTCAGAATTTAAGACATAAATGCTCATTTCTGGGGCTCTTGACTACTGACTTGTTTGTGAAATGACAGACCAGTCCTGGCATACTCATATGCAACATGTGGACAAAGAATTTTGTAGAAAGGATTTTCCCGCTTGTATCAGATGAACTCCATCCATTTAGACTTACACCGCTGACTGAAAGCTGGGTTGATCTGTCTGCATTTGTATTATACACTCTTCTTCTAGTTTTGTTCTTGCAGGTTATTGAGTGATGGAAGACTGGATGAACATTAACAGAACCTGGAATGTATTTTAATTGTAAAGCTCCATCAGACATACTGATAATTGCATGTTCTATAATTGAAACTGTGAATGCTTTATTTTCTAAGCATGGCGACAGCTGTTAGAGCACATCTGGAAAATATGCTCTAAGCAAAAGTATTTTAGCTCAGAGAATTTCACAGTGTGTGGGATATTTACCAGCATTTCTTTCCAGAATACTAATCTGATTTATCAGTATTTTTAATATAAAAGTCTTGCTTTTTATTTTTATGATGTTTGCAAATCTGGTTTTGAATTCACATCCCAGATTGGCCATTCCAGTGTAGTTCAAAGCTAAATGCTGCAGAACAAAGCATTGCTTTGCTACTATTTTTAGGTAGAAGCCTGCATAAGTCTTGTCTGATGCCCTAATAATATTTCCTTCACTGATTTCAGCCAAACATTTTCCCTTTTTAAGGTTTTAAAGGGAAATTATTGTTTCATACTGGAATTTCATTGAGAGGAACATTTCTCATACTCCTGCTCTGTCCTCCTTGAGGCTCATTTTAACACCCTTCTGTGCTATCACCCTTGTACCCCCTACAATTATTATAGCATTACTCAGGACTTGTTGCAGTCAGTGAGAGTGTTTACAAGGTAGGACCCTGGCCACTTGGAAATGAGCAGCAATGTTTCTGTTTGTGATAGGAGCCCAAGCATTGCGGTTTCTGTGCTTTCCTTTTAACTGTGGTATAGACATTATAAAACCAGATTTTCTGGTATGATTCATTAAAATGGAACAGGAAAGCATAGAAATTGAAACAACTTTAAAACCCTCTGTCCGTTAATTTATTGCTAATGTTGCTTATTTTGTTTATTTGGAAAAAATGCCTAAACATAAAGATGCAGAACTTCAGAACCTCGAGGTATTACTCTAATCAGGATCTTGCATTCTGACCCAAATGTCTCAACCAACTTGCTTTCAGGATGATAAGGGAGATTTTGCAAACAGAGAGCATTTGTCAACAGATGCCTAAGCAGGAAATCAGTTTCCTTTATTTGGAGTAGGAGGCAACCTTTTAATTGGAGCAGCTTCACACCTGAATTTTAAATCATAAATGCTATCCTTGTTGTGCAGTTGGAGGCAAAATGCAGCTACCCAACCAAGGGAGAAGCTACAGCTGCAAAAATTAATGAGATTAAAAAAAATCTACAGCAGTGATAATATAAAATAATATGGAACACATTAGTGGTAATGTGGGAAAATAAATTCCAAATTATTGACAATTTAATTGACCTACGGGAAGTATTTTAATGGACTTAGTATGCTGTGCTGTTCTTGTTTTTTAAACGTTTCCATTGAGCAGAAAACAAGTTTTTCCAATTACGGGGTTTAAAGTTGTAACAAGTGGTTGCTGTGGGTTCCCTAGTTGTGAGATGCCAGCGCTGGATGTGTGATTGGGACTCTTCTGCCCAACACCTGCAAAGCCCATGCTGTGAACAGGGCTTGGGTGTCACTGCTCCGCTCTTACCCCAGTCTTGCTGGTTACACAGGCTCTTTGCAAATGATATTTACGAGGTAATTTGACTCCCAGGCTCCGACTGCACGAAGAAAAGGTCATTAAGGATCGGCGACACCACCTCAAAACGTACCCGAACTGCTTCGTTGCCAAAGAGCTGATTGACTGGCTGATCGACCACAAAGAGGCCTCTGACAGGGAGACAGCCATTAAACTGGTGCAGAAATTACTGGATCACAGCATTATCCACCATGGTAAGTGCCATATCAGCTGCTAGAAAGTTCTAAGCTAAATTTATTGACTGCTGTGAGACAAAGGGAAATCCGTCCTGCTCTTCAGCCAAGTATAGGACAGGTAGGATCCTTTCCCTGCCAGAAACGGAGCATCTCCCTTGAACTGTGCTGCTGTGCAAGGTCACCTGTGTCCTGAAGGAGATGAGAGCCTGAAGAAGTGTGGAGAGATGTTCCCCATGGCAGGGGGGGAAGTTACTGGAGACTGTGATGCAACTTCCCTTGTCTCCCGAGCAGCCCCAGCTGGATCATGTCCCCCCTCTCCCTGCTGCCCTCATTTCCCTGCTCCTAAGAGCACAGTTCTCCAGCTGAAAAACCCATCTGAAAAGTCAGCCAGAAAAAAAAAAGATCATTTTTCTCACGTGGATTAGTTCCCTGGCCCTGGCCCTCACAACAGCTGCACAAACATTAGTGCTGGTACAGCTGCAAGAAAGTTAGTGGTCTGGCTGTGCCCTGATTAATTTTCTCCTAAACTTGTTGTCTATTTGAGATCTGTTCCTTTCAGCGTCTTGAATAACAATTCATGCTGATGAAAAGACTTCCAATTCACTGGTAGCATTTAGTTCCCTTTTGGGGCACAAAGAGGCTGGGAAGCACACGAGCAAAGAAGATCCAAGGCCTCAATTTCAAGCCTATAGTATTACCCATTTCAAAATGGCAAATGTCCCATTTGTTGTGTTTTTAAGAGAAAACTGAGTGACTATGAACAGACGAATGTTGACTTTATGCAGAGGTCATTGTATGTGCAGCAATGCTGCTGCTGTCTACAGTATATTAACAACACCTTAATTAAAGTCAGAAATGCCCATACTGAATGAGTGCCACTTCTACAGCTTCTGCTTGGCTATTAAATGAAAATTCTGGGTTGTTATGGAAACTGGGACTCACGGTAGATAGTTAAAGAATAAAGTAATTATAGGGTATTCAAATCTGTCTACTTAATCCTCTATTGAGAAAATGTCAGTGAAGAGTTGCGTGGATGCCTGAGTGACTTAGTTTAATTGAGCAATAGATGTTTTATTGCTGAATGCTTGTTGAAAGCTCTAACAACCTTCAAGCATTTTCTACCCTAGGATGCAATTGCAAACTGTAGAAAAAATTTTATATATGTGTGTATATGTATTAGAAATTAGAAATTAGAAGGTGTTTCTTGAAAATGTTTATGTATTGCACTCTAATAAAATACTATGTGAAGTGAGCTTGGGCAGGTAAATTCAGAGAGGTTCCATCAGGTTCTGCAGGATGCTCAGAGCATTCTTTCAAGTCCTGTGTCAGGTGAAAAGGGTACCACTTCCTGCTTCTGTGGTACAGAAGGTCCCCCATATCTGTGGGTTCACAACTCTGTTAGGAGCAGCTTGCTTGGGATAGATTTCCCATCATTTTATGCCCTTGATGGGGCTCTGTTCTGCATTTACAAGCGCCCTTGATTAGCTGCTGTTTTACAAACCTAATTTGGCGTTTCTCAGTGTGCTCATGTTATACCTACCATTTGCTAGCTTGCATGGCAGGGCAATTGAGACAATTTTAAGAGGGCAGAAGGCTTTGATTTTAACTGTTTCTTTAGGAAGTCTCAGGTTTCCTACAGCACTGCTAACTGAAACAAATAACTTTAAGAAGTTTGGCAAACCTTAAATTATTGGGCATTCTATTCTAGTGGCCTTTTGAACAAACAAGCCAGCAGACTGTTTTGATGAAAAGGTTTTCGGGGTATGTAGTGGATGGATGCGCTTTTGCTCTTTATGTTTGCAGCAATACTCATAAAACTGATGAACGTTTACCCCCTCACTCAGAAATTTGGTTACCTCTCTGAAAATTTTCTCCAGTTTCTTAGAACTGAGTAAAGTTGTGTGCTCAGAAATACAGGGGGTTAGACTCTACATGTGCTTGCTTTGAAGTCCAGCAGTGGTACCTGCTAAATGGGTCCTCAACTACTTAACATGTATGTGAAGATTTTATTTTGTTTAATTATTTTATGTTTCAGTCTGTGATGAGCATAAAGAATTCAAGGATGTCAAACTGTTCTACCGCTTCAGAAAGGATGACGGGACATTTCCGCTGGACAATGAGGTGAAGGTGTTCATGAGAGGACAGAGACTGTATGAAAAGTATGTTGCATTCAGTATTCATAATGTGTTGGTAATAGTGCCATGTGAAGCAAATTATATTTGTTAATCTATTTTTGAATAGTCAGAAGCTCTCAATTCATGCAGGAATGGGTCTGG
Source organism: Eulacestoma nigropectus (assembly GCA_013397775.1). Taxonomy (NCBI): domain Eukaryota; kingdom Metazoa; phylum Chordata; class Aves; order Passeriformes; genus Eulacestoma; species Eulacestoma nigropectus. The sequence goes on from VZTE01002174.1 coordinate 250,680, forward strand.
GCAATTCCGTTAGTTTAGTTAGGGATCCTTCCCTCTCCTGTTTTTTCTTTTGCTTTTCTACCATATTCACTTGAGGCATTTTGTTTAAAATCTGATGCCCCAGGTTGTAAATACATCCTATATGAGAATTCAATGTAAATTGAAGCCCTTGAAATCTATTCTGTAAAAATTACAGAATTATTTGTCAAAGTAATTCAAATAATTACATAATTATTTCTCAGGGAAAAGCATAATTCCTAAAACATTAGTACACCAAAATGCATTGAACAAGCAGCTACATGTCTGTGGAGACTACATATCTACAGCTTCACAAGGAGGTACAATTTTAAATCATGGGTGAAATGAATCCTTAGTGTTCCAGTCTGCTAAGTTTCAACATCAGAAAAGTTATGTTAAAATTAATTTCAAAAAAACCACAAACCCAACCAAGAGCATCTAATTATGACTTTAAACAGATTATTATGCGGAGATACTGAATGTCCCACTGGATTATTTCTGTCAAGTAACTAGGTAGCTTAACTATACATCCCAATATAAAATTAAAGACATTTTTATTCAGGATGTAGAGATTTTGACATGGTACTTTCAAGCAGAGAGAATAAAATGCGTGTTGGCATATGCTACAAATTAATGCGAAACTTGTGATGTGTTATTTACCAAAAAGCTTGAAGTATTGCTCTAGACTGAATACCGCCCACTCTCCTGCTTGCTTGGAGCAGAAGCATGCAGCAGCCAGGAGAGAATATGTGTTTTCTCACAGAAGGAAATTTGTTTCCTTCTTAGAATAAAACACTCAGGAAACTCCCAGGTTTAAAAGCTGATAATAAATATTATTTTCAAGGTTAGCCAGCTCTGAAGATCAGTTTGGTGAAAGAGCAGTAAAACCAAAATATAACCAAATACTTGTAAATGCCACTCCTTTTGTTGCACCTGTCATATAAAATTGCCTAAGATACACTGACTGTGACTATTTAAAGTAAAAAATACAATAAGTTGTGTAAGATGTAAGAAAACACATAACTGGAGAAAATCCTCCATTCTATGCACTGGGACAGGTGAATTGAATCAGCCACCTCCAAACTCTTCTGTGCCTTACTAAGCACAGTATTTGCTCTTTAGACTCAGTAAACATGCAGTGCCTACAAGCCTGACCCATACTCTGAAAAGCAGATTAGAGTGTCTACAGTGCTTTTTTGGTCTATATTTCTATTTCAGGTTTCTGTAAGGAAAATAATTTTTTGTTGGCAAGGCTGATGTCAGACTTCTGCATGAAAGGAGCCATGGTAGAAAGAACTCTCTTCTACCAATGTCTGCTTCCATCACCATTTCTCTGAATGGAGAGGTATCCCCAAACCAATGTCTATGATCCAGTTTGTCTAACACTAGCAGAAAAATATTCATAACTGTAGAGATTGTTCCCATCTTGGCAAAGGAGTTAATGCCAAAAGCAGCACCTCTATCTAAATATAACTGCATCCTCGTGAGGTGCTTGCTCCTAGGCAACATATCTGAAGGGCTCAGAAACTTTTAAAACCAGCCCTGAGTGCTAAATATAGTATAAATTAAAAATACCTGGCATTTCAAAACCAGTATGTGACAATCAAAGCTAGTCAAAATTCTCCATGGATCATCGGAAGTATTTTATATTCATGAGAGATAAGAAGGCATCCCTGGGCTATCTGGCCTTCACTTTGTTTATTTTAGCAAATTCACTGTTTCACTGGATACACTTCAAACTCAAAATCTAATGCTGAAATTTAGGAAGAATTCTGCAATGAAATGTGTGATTGTGTAATATATCTGTTGTATCAGTTTGCTGATAGTGCTGAGAAAGAAAATATTAATTCAGTGCTATTAAAATAATTACTAAATGGCTGCAACTGGAGAAAAGTATTCGTGCACAAATATGAAGTCACTTACCAGCATATTCAACTTGTTTATCAAAATGCCTATGGGCCCAATTGCAAGAGAAATGCAGCTATGCCAAAGGAAATCTATCCAAATCCAACACATTTTGAAAATCTGTGTCTAATTTTGTAGAGTTTGCTGATCTTCACTAGGCTTTGCTAATTTAAGATGGACATTATTATTATTTCCTGCTCTTTCCCACTGTCTGCAGTAGGGCTGGAGTACCACTGTGTTCAGACGCCAACGTAGTTTGTGGTTGCCAACATTGCAGACTTGTTGCCCAACACCAGTCCATGCAGATTTGTACCCTCAGTGGGTAAAATGAACAAAATGCTTTAGGAGGATCCGCAGGTTGTTGCATGGGAAGAGGCAAGGATGTCTTAGGCAGGTTCCTTGCATTCAGACAGCTGTTTTGGGTAAATGCCTTGTTCTCTGCCCTGGGACATGGGGCCATTAGGACTGTCACTCTGCTGAGGAGCTCCCTTTCCCATCTCTCTTCTGCATGACCACAAAGCTCCTTGTAACCTTATCTCTCCTTTCTGCTGGCATTACCCCCTTCACCCGCTGTGGGCATCTTTGGTGGCTGTCCCTGTGGGATTAGAAGATTTAAAATCAGTCTCTGATTGCATTCTCCCTTCATTTGCACTGAATATCATGAATCAGTTCAGATTCACTGCACATAATTGCAAACTTTGGTCATCTTTTCTGTGAACATGCTTTGAGGTTCAGGTTTATAACTAGGGATGAAAACTACTGGATTTCCTACAGTCTTGTCTAAAAATATTGAATAGTTTGTAAGATCTAAGGTTGGTATCAGCTTTCAAGCTCTACAGGACTGACCAGATAGATTGAATGAGATAAACGTGTTTCCTGTTCAACAAAACTCTCCCTGCAAATTTTACATAAATCCCACATAGACCTTTCATAGCCTTAAAAAAAAAATCAAGTTGTGCAGGCATCCTATTTTTATGATGTTTGCAATTCTCAGTAGGGTTTGGTCAGGGCACACAAGATTATTGTTTCTGGTGCAGTCGTGTTTAGGAGCTGTAAGTCTTTTCATGATGCTGACATCAACTGAAATTTTTGAACCAGATTTCACAGTGAAAGAAGTGCAGATTTATGGTTTTAATTTCAGGAAATCTTTCAGATAATTTTGAGATTGCATTCTTGGAATCACTTTCGGTTTAACTCATCAGTGGTTAAGTTGCATTTATCCTCTAGTGCATTTACTTCGATAAAAGCAAGGTTAAAGATTTCTTTTGAAAAGGAGTTTGAATTTCAGTGTTTGGCTAAATACATTCCTTTAATGCAGGATAACACCAGTTTTAACAAATAATGTGTTTTGACATTAATAGCCTCATGTTTTTTTGAAACAAGGAGAAAATGGAAGAGTAAGAGGCAGTTTCCAGTTCTAGCTAATGAAAAGCTGTTTTTTTGATTGATGTAAATTGGTATGGTTTTGTTGGCAGCCATGGAGTTACAGTGATTTACTTCAGTGAGTGATGTAAGTCCATGGATTGCTGTGTCTGGGCTTCTTAAACTGGCAATTTGTCGTGTCTGTTTGTTCACAAGTCCAAATCCTTTGCAGTGCTATTCTGGGCTTATGCAGAAGGGTGTGAAATGTCAAACTGAGTGGTTTTCCACTTGATATTTTTCCAGATTTCTTTTGTGTCTCTGTAAAAATCTAACAATTAGCATTACCTTTTCAAGGACCTTTCTATGTGCGATTTCAATGAGCTGGTCAACTAATTATAGACTCATCAAAGAACAATTAATGTAATCCTAAGGATTTTTTTATTTGGTGCCTGCAGAGCCTAGGTAACCAGTTCTGGGTAACCATGCAGCAGATGGTACAAAAAGACACAAGCTTTGGGTTTGCATTTTTTTTTCTAGGGGGGTAAAAAACCTGGTGAACAAGACACATTTAAAGATAGTCCCTTGGAGCATAGTAGGTCTAAATCAGATGTGGTTAGTGTGATACAAAATGCTGTGGGACGAGATGCTTGTAAATTAAACTATTAAAAAAGAATAAAGTCTGCGAGAGTTCTGGAGTCAATACGTTGTCCCCTGTGGCTCATACTCTTGCTTTTGACCTCATGCCTGACTTCAGCTAATTTTGACTTCCTCAGTTCTTACTCAGCTCAGAGGTGCTGGCAATGACACACCATCTAAATGAGCAGTTCATTGTGCTACGACTGAGCAGCATTTGCCTGGTTTGGTGATCTGCTACCTGGTGGTCAGATCCAATAGGTTCAGGCCTCAGGTTAGTGCTCATTAAAGTCAAGAGAAGAAATCTTTTAGGTGAAATAACAGAGGCTGGACCCTGTCAAACCTCTTCACTGTAATTTCAAATGGAACTTCTCTCTGTGTTCCTGTGGCACAGATTTTTCTGATGCTTCCCAAAGGAAGTGATGTTATGTTCCCTAATCTCTGGACATGCTGTTAGTTTAAGAAGCAGATGGCTCATGTATGGATTTACTTGAATTTCAATTCCTTTATCAGAAGGGCAAAGATTAAGTACTTCCAGAATATGCCTGTTATAGTTCAGATGTGCCCTTAATTTCAAAATAGTTGGTGAAGGGAGGGGGACCTGTTAGTCTTACATGGAAAAAATAACCTTTCCGTTCTTGAACTGTTACTCTGAAAGTCTTACCACTAGTCCTATTATTAGCCTATAATAAATAAAATAGTTATGAAAAAAAATGAGGTTAATAAGGATGCTGTAGTGTTCAGTCTCCCCCCCCCAAAAAAGCAGAATTCTGTGTTAAAAAGAAATTATTCTCATTTCTTCTTTCAAACTACCTTCTCTTTCAAACTTTCAAACTGACTTTTGCATTAACAAAATATTGAGGGTTTTTTATTTTTTTTTAAAGTGTGTCATTTGCATAGATATCTTGAATAGAGAAGACTTTTGTTAGTATCCTTCAGCTACTCACATGCCAGTTGCTAGGAGGTTTAGGGACATCTCGTGATGTTCTTCTGACTGGTGTTACACAGAGCCCGCTAAGGCACAGAGAACTGTGAGCCTCAGATGTTAAAATGTGTTCAGGTTCGTGTGCAACTCGCTGACTGCAGCTGCATCACCAAATGTTGGATGCATAATATTTATCAGCCCCCAAACCACAGAACTACCTTTTTTCCTCCTCTTGAATTTTTCTGCAGCTGTTTTAGAGCTTATGGAGAGAATTTTCAAAGTCATCTAAATGACTGCGGGGCGTAGTACTGCTAATGGTAAATATTAATTAGGAAGCTTCGAACACATTAGTCACATTCTGGTGCTTTTAGGCTAATTTTTTTTCAAAGTTGATTATACAGTAACTTCTAGAGAATGTAGAACACTAGGGGAAATGCAAAACCTAAAAATCTAATTTTCTTTTAGGGGAAAAAACAAGAAAGCATTAACTTCACGCAGGGATATAAAGCCTAAATTTCTTGACTAAGCAGTTATAATTCACTTCCTAAGTAGATTGATAGCTTGAGGAAAGATTTGGTGAGTGAAAGCTTCACATATGTTTGCTTAGTATCAATGAGATTTGCCAGAATAGATCTGCAATTGGTTTTCTGAAGAACCATTTTCCCTTCCAATTTTCCCCTCCACCGTACCAGGCTGATGAGTTCTGAAAATACCCTTCTGCAAGCCAGGGAAGAGGAAGGAGTCAAGTACGAACGGACCTTTGTAGCATCGGAATTCATTGACTGGCTGATCCAGGAAGGAGAGGCCACGACACGGAGCGAAGCAGAGCAGCTCGGCCGCAGGCTTTTGGAGCATGGGATTATACAGCACGGTGAGAAATCTACTGCCAAGTAGTAAAAGCTACACTTACTGTAGCGCTTTCTTCAGCTCAAATCATGTGGAGGGGCCCTTGTCTTCCTGATCATGGTATGTTTAGGTTCTAAATGGTTTCAGATAGGAGTCTAATTTATTTAGTAAAAGGGTGGCTCTTTCAAAAACTCATTGTATTATGAAATGCTGAAAATGCTTCCTCAAATGCAGAATATGGCTAGAATTTGAAACTGTTTAATAACAACTTAAAGATGTGGATGAAAATCAGTGCTCCTACACTTGTAGTAATTACCTTGTAGAACTTGCTATCTGCAAGGTGTGTAATTGAGGTAAATAGATTAAGGATCAAACAGGGATTAGAGCCATAAATAAGCTAAATTTTGTATGCAGGATAAAAATTTTAGGTTTTGCATATCTCCCTACTTGTAGACAGAACAGAGCACAGTCTGATGCCAGAAAAGCAACTTTTCCTCTTGAGCATATAGCAGAGTTGTTCTAGTATGTTTGGGCAAGAAAGAGGATGTCACTTTCGGTTGAACTGTTATTATATTTGTCCTGGTGGTATAACTTCTTTGAGGCAGGAATCAAATATTTCTTCATGGTCTAGTATAATGTGTCTGGCAGATCCACCTTCACCAAGAAGCTCCATCTGTTAAGGGTGGAGGAGACAGAGTTTTCTCTCTCTACTGCCCCGAGGGTGAAGAAATGAACATCCCTGGCACTAAATCCCATTTTACATGTTGTCATCATCTGCTCTCAGTGCACATTGCCCTTCTGTGACCAGGCATTTCCTACCATAGAACTGGCAGTGCCTCTGGGGGCAGTGAAGGGGTGCCAGGAGGTGACAACAGAATGGCAGAAGCTGTTACCTACATTACTTAGTGCACAATGGGAAAGTAATCAGATCTTGGTGGTCCGAGTGTTGTTACATCAACCCTAATTCTGACAGACAACAAATGGATGATACCAGCAGGCTGTTAGTACACAAGGTGCTAGATTGACTAGGTAGCTTGTTACTTCGTGAGAAAACCTAGTTTTAATGGATAAAGAAAAGTGGGCAGGTAAGTGACCTGCAGGGTTCTGTCATGGTTCTAATCGTGTTCACATTAACTTGCAATTACTATGAGCTACTTCTGAGTGTTTACAGCGATCAGCTTCCAGTTCTATAATTACTCCTGTGCTTCCTATGATTTATAGAGTGCCAACTGCTCAGAGCTTGATAGACAGGAAAGGTATGCCACCCCTCCTCTTTACAGCAGCAATGATTTCGTTCCTATTTTTACCTGAGCATTTTCCGTATATTACATATGTGGTAAACTTTCCTTATCAAAAAAAAAAAAATAGTGAGATTTATGCTGATACAGATGTTTTTGCAGAGGAAATAAAGTCAAGACTTAACATTTGGTACAAAGCTGGGTTTTCTTAGCTATTGAAATCTTTGCAGGGTTAAGAAAGGATGTGGCTTTTCTTGCAGATCAACCATTGTTTCATTAACTAAGGCAAATGCTCAGCAGACCACATTTACAGGGAAGTAATTTTGCCCCTGTCAAGCCAGGTTTCATGGGACATTCCTGAGTGACACTGGCCCTGCTCCTCTTTTGGCAGCCCTGGCCATTCTGCAGATGTATCCCCTGCCCGTCCTGCTCTTGTAGTCAAGAGCATGTGCAAAGCACCCTCTTGGAAAGAGATTTGAAACTCATGAAGTAAAGACAGGGTTCTGGGAATTGGTTGATTGCTGAGGAAGTTGTCTTCTCACTTGTCAATACCAGGTCATTGCTGCAAGGCACGGTCATCTTCATCACCCAGGTTTTATTAAAACAAAGGTAACTGAGTGGGGATTTCACAAGGACTTGATGGGGAAGCTGGAAGTAAAGTAAAATGTAAAGTAAAAAAGATTGATGTGCTTGAGATTTATCTTTTATGAGTGAACATGTTTTGTGCATAGTCCACGTGAACATGCTTTGTGCACACTTTGACTTTATGAAAGGAGATTCCATTCATTTTACTGCAACAATTTGTCTAGATAGGAATATTGATAAAAGTACTAGCAGAATTAACAAAGAGCTGGTTTGGGGTTCATCTTAGCAACTGGATATGATCTGTGCACTTTGAAGGTTCATGTAATGCTGGCTTCCTCTAAGAAGGGAGCTTGAAATGAGAACTTCCAGTAGTGAGTTAGGGATATAAACTGTAAAATGGCAGGAGTGGTATTCTCTCCCTGGCACCCTCCCACCCATCTTACCAAGTTCTAGATCCAATTCAAAATCAAAAGAAAGATACTTTTCTGTGCCTTAGTACTGCAAATTCATTTCACCATACTGTGCTTCCTTTGTTTTGTCTCTCATCAGCAGTACCAAAATGTTACTTGACACTAATTGGCATCCTTGTTGGCAGAACCAGCAGAAAGACTCTTGACTGAACAGGAGTGGAGAATAAAACATTTCCTGTTCTAAAGGCAATCTTTTCCTAGCAGTATTGTTTGATACCCACAATACAGAATAAAATAAAGCTTGCTGTATTATTCTTATGAAGTATTTATTACCCCACCTAATGTGATAGAAAGTAATAGAAACTGTTGCATCAAGTTGCCAATCTCAGTAGTAATTTTCCAGCCACAACTGAATTACTCAATTCATTTTTACTAATACTGACTTTCATTTCAATTACTCAGAGAAGCTCTGTTCTGCAGCTGAGGCACTGTATTCAAAATGGCTTCCTGACACGTTTTTCTTCACTTTAATTGGTCAGACACAAACCAGGTTTCACACAGGAAACAAACACTGACGCTAATTTTAAAAAAGAAAACAGTGGTTTAAGAGGAATTGTATGAACCCTGTAAAAGCATCAAATTCTCAGTTTTAAATTAACCTTCTTGATCTCTTTGGATATATGTAACTATACACATTTCCCCTGCCATGCATGAAATGATGAAATGTACTTAAGTGCTGAATTGCTTCTTGCAAAAATCTCACTGGCCCACACAAATCACTGAGATTCGCTCCATTGGTGGGAGCCTGGTGCTAATAATGCAAAGTTGTGGGTTTGATTCCCATAGGGGCCATTCACTTAAGAGCTGGACTCGATGATCACTGTGGGTCCCTTCCAACTCAGAATATTCTGTAATTCTGTGAAATCATAACCCACAAACCACCGGTTTCACAAATAGGACCCAGATTTCCTTTCCTGTGAATTGGTACCCCCAAGTAATATGGAATAAAACCCCTATAAGTAGCAGGGAATTATGCATTGTACATTTCTTGAAGGCTTGTTGTGGGATTGTAGTTGCCAGTAGTTACTTGGCATTTATTAACACTGATGGCTTTCATCCAGAATATAAGAATAAAGATTGTGGGAAGAATTACAAATTTGGTGATGTACATACACTAAAGGCAGGGACAAAAGGTGAACAGAACACATTTCTCAGCTGTAGAAAAGCCCATTTCTGGTATGGTGAGGTATGTACAGCTTGGTAGTATTAATAGATAAAAACTTTCCTCCAGGAGACTGGATCTTTCTTAGTTCTTCTTCAAATGGACATGGTGGGACAGATTAGCTACTGTGGTCAAAATTTGCATGCAGCAGGAGAAGAAGATGGTCTGGGGCAGGCAGAGGACAATGTGAGCATCCACACATTGTCAGCCCTTTATCAGTCTGGAAAACAGTGTTACTGACATGTTCAAGCATGAAAGAGGGTATTCACACAACTCTTTATGGAGTAATTTTTGGCTCACGCTTGCCTATGGACCTTGCTGCAGAACTTACCCTGCACCTGCAGCCATAGCAGCAGAGCACTGCTGACATGACAGGCAGAGCCTTCCTGTCCTCCTCCAAGGACTCATTGGGTGTGAAAGCTTGAGGAATGGAGAAACATCTGCCTGCCTTGCAGAAATTTTTAAAGTCTGGGATCTCCAGTGATAAATAATTTAAATTTTACAATCTGGTTAATACTGTTAAGAGAAACCAGTGCTGTCTTAGGATGCATCTACAATATGCAAGATGAGTATTTGCATTTCCTCTGTGGCAGCAACCAAACCATAGCACATTTATGGATAGTTTTCAATATATTGTGGAATGTAAACACACAGGGCTTGCCTTGTACTACACATGGTACAGTGTGTGCCATTGAGCCCACGAAAAATGGGGGTCTGAGCAGCAGAACTCATCTTCTTGTGCCAGATAACATTCTGTCTCTTTTGTTGCTGTGGTTTCCCAAGCTGCTGCTGACCTTCAAGTCCATGTGCTTGGTGTAATTTCTTCCGTGACATCGAAGTGTTTTGTGTGGCTGTGCACTCTATTCCAGGGGGTTGGGGTGCAGATTCCCAGACTCAGACCAGCAGCAGAATAGGTGTGATGAGTTCTCAAAAGGCTTTGCTTTCCTGAATGGTTGAGGGGTGGAAGAGTCTCTTTTGGAGATGACAGGCTAGCAGCTGTCTTCTTTGAAACACCTGGTCTGCCTAGACCAGTAAAGCCTTTGGTACTGTTTCCCATGGCATTCTCCTGCAGAAACTGTATTCCCATGGTGTGGATGGGTGCACTCTTGACTGGGTAGAGAATTGGCTGGATGGCCAGACCTGGAGTATTCTCCAGGGCTCAGGACTGGGGCCAGGGCTCATTATTTGGGCCAGTTCTCTTAATTATCTTTATTAAAGAGATCTTTATCAAGGGATCAAGGGCAGCAAAGGTGACTTTGCAGATGACATCAAGTTGGTTGGGAATGTTGATCTTCTGGAAGGTAGGAGGGCTCTACAGAGGGATCTGGACAGGCTGGCCAGCGGTATGAGGTTCAACAAGGCCAAGCGCTGGGTCCTGCACTTGGGTTACAGCAGCCCCATGCAAGAAACCCCATTCAACATTCCAGGCTTGGAGATGAGTGGCTGGAAAGCTGCCCATTGGAAAAGGAGCTGAGGGTGCTGTTTGACTGCAGCTGAATGTGAGCTAGCAGTGAGCCCAGGTGGCCAAGAAGGTTGATGGCATCCTGGCCTGTATCAGAAACAGTGTGGCCAGCAGGACCAGGGCAGGGATTGTCCCCCTGTACTCGGCATTGATGAGGCCACACCTCAAGTCTTGTGTCCAGTTCTGGGCCTCTCACTACAAGAAAGACATTGAGGTGCTGGAGCGTGTCCAGAGAAGGGCAATGGAGCTGGCGAAGGGGCTGGAGCACAGGTCCCATGAGGAGAAGCTGCGGGAGCTGGGGGTGTTTGGTCTGGAGAAAAGGAGGCTCAGGGGAGACCTTATCACTCTCTACAACTCCCTGAAAGGAGGCTGTAGCTGGGGGGGTTGGTCTCTTTTCTCAGGTAACAAGTGACAGGGCAAGAGGAGAAGGCCTCAAATTGCACCAGGGCAAGTTTAGGTTGGATATTATGAAAAACTTTTTCACTGAAAGGGTTGTCTAGAATTGGAACAGGCTGCCTCGGGAAGTGGTGGAGTCACCATCCCTGTAGGTATTTAAAAGATGTGTAGATGTGACACTTAAGTTAGTGGTGAACTTGGCAGTGTCAAGTTTGTGGTTGAGCTTCATGATCTTAGAGGTCTTTTCCAACCTAAGAGATTATATGATTTTGTCAGTGCTAGGATTTTGTGATGGTAATAAATATGTGGTAAGATGTCTTAGGCATGATATCAGTATCTTTGGCCTTCACCCTCCTTTAAAATATGTTTCAACTTTAAAAAGTTTTATTGACATAATTGCACTTGGTCAGACCTGGTGTGTTCAGGGTAGACACGTCCTGCTGGCTTAGCACAGAAGCAGGTGCTTATCTCCTTTCAAGAGTTCGTCTTTTATCAGCAAACTCCACTGTGCAAATTACTTTCAGAGATGAAAACAAACACTTTGTAGTGACTTAGTGAGAACAGTAAATGTTGACATGTGCTATGTCCCTGTCTCTGCAGGAAAGTCTTATATCTATTTTAATTTTCCCTATTCTTTGCAAGGACTCTATACCTTTATACAGCAGAATTTCCTTTGGGAAGATGATCAGTGCATTTAGTTTTAAGCATCAAGACACATGATGCAATTGAAAGTTTGTTGTAATTGTGGAAGTTGATTAAATATCTAACAAAATATTATTTCTCTTGCTTTTATTGAAAAGCTTTCCTTCTCTTCTAGAATTGCTGTGACTAATGAAATATGTGCTGCTGTATTTACCTTAGATGTTCAGCTGCTTATGATTAGCTGATTATGATTCGCTTAAAAAGTGAAAACTTGCCATGTATGTGAAATATACACTTCCTTAATTCAAGATTTCTCTTTGGAACCCCTTTCTTGGAAATATCAACTCCAGATAGCAGTTTATAAGTATCACTGAAGCATACCATAAATCCTTGACTTAATTGATCATAGGCTTTCTCCTCCAAAATTAACACATGTATTTTTTAAAACAATTTTTCTAGTTGATCTGACACCTGAATCACATCAGCCCTTGGATATATCCAAGCTTTCATTATGCTAGAAATTATAAAACATAACATTTTTACAGGTGATGTAAATTTATCAGTAAAACACAAGCCTTCAGTTAGTCTGTGATGTCCTGCAACACAATTTTGTTTTTATTTTAAGTCCTGTTCCCCCTGTGCTGATGCCAGGCAGAAGCACTCAGTTATTTGTGTGCAGCTCTTCCCTGGCAGTTCCCATGCATAGGGACAGTAACCTCTCCCATGGTAATTCAGCTGCTTATGCTAAATCTGGAGACGGCTTTGCGTATTTTTCATGATTTTGCTCTTGTAAGAAGTCAAAGAATAAGAACTTTGTATGTAATTATATAAACTCCCAGCTCCTTAGTCTGTCAGCTTCTCATTGTGCTCTTCTTGCAGTTGTCTTTATCTACAGCAGGAATGGGTTTGGTTTTTGAAAAAGCCACATGCTCTATGCTTTATGTAAATAACATATGAAAAATTCTTTTCATATTAACTATTGAATTCTATTTTTCTGACAGAGAATGGGTTTCAGTTTTTAACAGCTGCAACAAAAAAACCCCAGATACCCAGATGGGGCTTTTCATCTTCTGCTTCCCTTGCCACAGACTGTACTTTCCATACTTTATTTGGAAGCAAAGAAAAGCAGTTGGCTATATTCTGTAAACTTACTAAATTAAAGATGATAAATCCTCATATACAAACGAAAAAGACTGCTGAAATGTGTGTGATTCAACACTGGCTTTTCATGCTAGAGTAAGTAATGTATATTTGAAAATAGACTGCAAATAGATGGCAAACTGACTGGAAAGACAAAATGTATGTAGAAAAACTTACCTGCATACCTATTTTAAGGCAGCAGAAATAACATGTTAATGCACTGATCAGAACATACCACTTTAATAAGAACAGGATACTCTGAATTTCAGTTCCCAAGGAACTTTAATAGTTTTCTACTGTAATCCTGATGCTTTAAAGACAGTATAAAAGTTGTCTAGACTATTTTTGGACTACATGAATATACTACAGTTCATTGAAACAGCTCAGAAAGCTGTCCCTAGTTACAGCTCAGAGAGCTGTAGTTATAGCACAGCTTTATTTTTCTGGACCTACTTTACAGTTCCAGGGCCTATTTATTTCTGGACATACTTGCTGACTTCACCCTTAGTAGGATGAGCTGGAACAGCTCTCTGGATTTTGTATTTCAGAATCTGCCTTGCAGTTTTATAGGATGGGATCAGTGGAAACAAGAGCAGTTCAAGCTTAGATCCACTGTCTGTTCAAAGTGAATTCCTTGTAATCCAAATAAGAAAAAATACAATTTAGTATGGTTGCACTGCCGAGAGTTTAACGTGATGGTTGAATACATGCACAGGTGGGCTTATCTACAGTCTACGTAGCATATAAACATTCATAAAAGGTGGAAATGCAAGTGTTGTGTTCATACAGTGCAAGGAATCCAAGACCCAAGATCCAGGGCCCTGTGCTCACTGAACATCTGTAGTCTCTCTCCCTGGATTTGTGGGAGATCCAAGCAGGTGGAATTCATCAATGTGTAAAAGGAAACTAATCTGAATAGGTGCCATTAATAAAATGCATTTGCAGTGCTAGATTAGCAGAAAAACAGGAAGGCTTTGAGAGGAGTGGGAATAGCATTGTCCAGTGCTGCATAAAAGTGCCAGTTACTCTCCTCTAGCCACACGTGTGTCGGTGCAAGGCAGGAGTGGCTGGGTCATGTGGCAGAGGTGGGCAGTGTGGGGTGAGGACTGGCCGAAAGCTGCGCAGCCGCCCTGTGCAGGTCTCAGTAGCTGTCGGTGTTTGCCAGGCCCACGGACTCACCACTGCTCTGTGAAAGCCAAAGGGGACACACACTTCCACTGTTTCTCTGGCAAGGCACCAAAACTGGGCTGGCCAAAGGCCTGAGGCACAGAGGAGGCTGGCTCAGCAAGCTGTGTGCTATCCATAGAGAGAGGCATTTTTTTAAGGAACCAATATTTTATGTGTTGATTTGTTTCCTTCCCTGTTAAACACTGGTTCTGCTTTGGAGAGGGGAGCGAGAAAGCAAAATGACATGGAGTAGGAGCTAGACCCTTCCCTGGGCACACTTTGGGGGCAGGTGGAAGCAGCTCCAGCTGTGCTCTCCTTCAGATAATCCCCCAGCCCCTGCCAGCCCCTGCAGCCTGTCAGTGTATGTCTCATCATCCTGCATTTTTTCTTGGCGTGGTGTCAGCTCTTTTGGAGTGATATCCTGCCACTCCAGAGGTCAGAACTGGTATGGTCATCTGTGACTTGCTATATGAAGACACAGACTATTGCAGCCAGTAATAGTGAAGGTCTAGAATGATCTCCTGCAACTTCAAACTGCATTTGATATCATTTAATAGAGGAAACTACATCATTAAAAAGATAAAGTATACTTTTGAATAGACTGGGGCTGCTGCCTTGTGCAGTGAAAGGCTTGGAAATGTGTTGTGCACTGCTGGAAAGAGTTCAGTGCTGCTTTTGTCTTTAAGTGGAGAAAGATATGACATAACCACACTGAAAAATCCATACACTCTGCTCATGTTTTATAACCCCTTCCTCTTAACCCTAGCACAAGCACACTCTCTCACAAACAAACAAGCACATACTTCATTATGTCCTCTGCTCTCTTGAGAAAAGCTACTCATCTGTCTCCTCGTGGAACTTTGATCTCCTTCTCACTGCTCCCTCAACATGGAACAGCCATTCCCTGCCTCCAGCCATGAGCTTGCTTGGTGACAGTGTTGTTTCTGGGGACGTGCAGAGCAGCTGGAGTGCCTCACTGGATGTGTCCTACTGGGGACTGCAGCTCTCAGCTGGTAGAAAGCATTAATCACCATAGTGGAGATGTACACAGATTATCAGCACTAAAAATCATGGGAAATTGAAGTGGTGGGAGGGATTTGAGGGAAAAGCCAGTTATGAAAATGGCCTGATTTTTCAGGCATGAGTCATACCATTTATTAAAATAGGCTTTTGTACTTTCTAAAGCTTCCCCAGTTCTGTGAAATCAGTGTAAAGCTAATATTTCTATTTCTGCTGTGCATCAGCCTCCTTGAAAAAGTGGAAAAGGCTGTTTGAGCTCCATGCACATCCTGGGATTTTATGTCAGAATCAGAGGCTGAAAGAAGATTTGCATGGATGTTACTATTTATATTTTATGTATCTGAACAGAAACTGTGAAGCAGCCAGGCACAAGAAGCACCAAAGCTGCAACATTAAGTGCTCCCAAACAGAGAAAATCGAAAACAAATATTCTGATTTTTCTCATCTTAGCAGTAACAAAAATGGTGAATGCCCAGCTAAAACCCTTGTCAATGAAATTTGCAAACTCTAAGGATAGATGAGACAGTAAACAAATAATTGCACTCAATTAAATGGTGTAGGAAATGAGAATATAGGCTCCACTCTTTGCTGTGGAGCAGTGCTGTGCAGGGAAAGGAGGGTGTGCAGGGCACAAATTATTCCCATTTTATGCTATTTGTGCAGTACAGTGCTGTAGTAACTGTGAGCCTGAGATGTACAAAAAGAACAACATCCAGGAAGAAAAGGGGAGTGAGGTTATAATTGTGGGCATGTAGTTCTGATAAGTGGAATTTTAGGAAAGATAAAGAAATTCTGAAGAGGACTCAAGGAGGGCTAAAAAAAAGTCAGAATTTAGGGAGTAGTATTTACTCAGGTGATAAAAGATAAGTTTGAGATTTGGCTTCATCTCTTCCGGGACTTCTTTGTAAAGACTTTTGACCAGATTGTACGTAACTTTCTAATGAAGGTGTGACAAAATCCAGGGATTAGCAGCTAAAGTTAAGCAAATTCAGCTTTGAGTTAAATCTTTATTGTCTGGCAGGGCAAGTGACTGAAGGCTTGAATAGTTTGTAAAGGGAAGGGTAAAGTGGTCAAAAAATGCTTTAAAGTATGAGTAAACTAATTTTTTTGTAAGATTAAAAGATAGTTATTAAATTTTGTTTCTGGGAGAAGTTCTGTGGCCTTTGTATGTGGGAGATTAGACTGGTGGGTTGTGACCCTGCCTCCAAAGTTTGACATCGATGAGTATATTTTAGTGTTGGTGCCTTTCCTTCCAGGACCATAGATGCTCTTGTGTACTTTTATGGTTTTGGGGGTTGCCAGTCACCATATTTTTACTTTACTGTTTGGTACATTTCTTTCTGTTGCATAAGGTGCACATTGTAACACCTGTAACGTGTTGCCACCTGAACAGCCGTGAATTAAGATTGGAATGAGAAACATGAAGTCACCCCACTTGCTTTTTGCATCACTCTCATGATGTACAAATACAGGTCCTGACACTCATCAGCCATGGCTTGACTGTTAAAGACAAACTGAAATGGGTGCCAGTTTGCTTTTCGATGCTGCACTATGAAGGGCAGTGAACTAATTCAGGAGTAGTAATGTCAATCCCTATCTAGAGCAGCAACTTCCGTGAGAGGTACAGATACCTGGAGCAAGAGCCTTGTCAGCTGCCACAGGTTTATCTGCTACTGCCTCTGAGTCAACACCCAGAGGTAACAACCTCTAAATTACCTTTAAAGAAACCGCTCCTGGGCAAGTCTGTGCAACCCTCTCAGCATTTTGCCATCAATTTGGAAAAGCTTTTCACTCCCACTTTCTTCTGCTGCTTGCAGCAAAATGTGGGCTGCTAAAGCAGTTGAGCTGAGCACCCGTGACTGCACCTGTACCTCTCACCCAGCAGCTGCCAGTGCAACAAACCCAACGTTTTGTGTGTGCTCTGCATCCGGCATTCACATAGTTGTGATTTACCAAGGACAAGGGCATGTGTAGCTTCTCCTGGTTCTTGCTGAAAGTCAACCACTGCACCTGAGGAGAGCTTTCAGAGGCAGCCAGCACCCACATCTGCCTCCCCCTCCTCAACCTCTTCCTTCTGATCCGTGGTCTGGAAATCCCTTTTTCCACGCCTTTCCAGATACACTCATCCTTAGGCAGAGTCACAGCCTGGACATTTCATCACAAATCATGAATAAGTCATATGATAAAAAAAAAAAAAAGAGAGAGCTCCATGAGGCACAGTAATAACTTTGGTGAGAGATTTTATTTGATAATGTATGCACAAGGAGGCAGTCTGAGCTATACTACTCCTTTTTATATTTTTAGCTTCTTTTTAAATATGTAAAAAATTACATGATGCTACAAACACATGATACGTGAACTGTCCTT
The DNA here is from genome assembly GCA_013397775.1 of Eulacestoma nigropectus. Classification (NCBI taxonomy): domain Eukaryota; kingdom Metazoa; phylum Chordata; class Aves; order Passeriformes; genus Eulacestoma; species Eulacestoma nigropectus. The sequence continues at coordinate 267,997 of VZTE01002174.1, forward strand.
AGAAATGAGGAGGTTAAAATATGAAAGTCAAGGAGCACGCCAAATTCTATACTGATGCTGCATGTCATAAGCATCTTGGCTGCAAACTCTTTGTTGTGTAAATCATATACAAATATTCTCCGACACACAGTCATTGGACTTAGCTTTTCTACTTGCACTCATTTATTGTATAAAAATTTCCCCTTCTATGGACTGAAATAGTTGCAGCAGAGATTAATGACTTCGATGGAAAACCTAAGCTTTGCTGCTTTAAGTATATAAATATGACAATATTTCAGTCAAAACAAGTACTGTTATTCTAAAATATGTTCAGTATCTTGGCATGAAAATGTTTACATTATCTAGTTTCACGGTCAGTAATTCTGGATTTCAGAGTGCTTGATAATGTCTGCAGCACGAGTGTGTGTTTATGTCTGACTATTGTAATTTCTGAGTACTGTCAGAGCACTTCAGTTAATGACACAAACAACAGAAAAATTTTAGTTAAAAACTGTGGTGTCATAATACTTAACTTGACTCAGAAACCATACTGATATTTCTTACATTGTGAATGGTTGGCCACAGTAGTTCTCTTTCCAAGGGAGCATTTGTGGAGCTCTCTGTTGGTGATTGTGACACGGACTTTGCTGGGTCCGATGAGGACTGTCCAGCCCTCATGTCCTCTGTGGCTCACCTACAGCTCTAGTCCCTGATGCCCCCCACCCTTCGTAGGGATTGGAACACGGACCCAGACCGGCAGGGAATCTGAATCGTTTATTCAAAGAAACAAGCTGGTTTTATACACTTCTTCAAGGCACAGTATTTCGTTACATGGCAATACTCACTACATGACCTATCCCATGCTGGCACATCAGCAACGCTTTCTGAATGTCCTTCTATGGGGTGATCACGCGCTGCTCACCCGTCTGTCAGCTTCCGGCAGCTCCTCTCCGTAGGGCTCTGCCGTGTGACACCTCCTCCCCCCAGGGTCCGGCAGAGACAAACCTCTCTGTGCCGCCGTGTGCTCCTTTGTGCTGCCATGTGCTCCTTTGTTCCACAGCCTGTAACTCAACTCCATCCCACCTCTTCCCACAGCCCTCTTTTATTTAAGATTATGAATCGCAGTAGTGCTGAATAGGTAGAGCTTGCATTTTTCAGATTGAGTTTGAGATGGCCTCAAAATAATTTTTTTTTTGTCTTTAAATTAGGTTATTCTAATAATGTGATAAGATATTGATAGATATTGCTACTTTTACTTATTATGTCAGTGATCTTAAAATGAAACTGGTAGCTGTGAACACCTACGTACTAACTCTGCCTCTGATAGCAAATCCTTTGGGGGATGTAGGCAAATCTCCAAATCTCTCCTCCTCTATTTCCGTTCTTCAAAAATAGTGATTGTTAGTAAGTGTTGTTTAATAGTATTGCATATGATGTGTATCCAAAATGGGGAGCACAGCAGCAGTGTGTGCCTGCACTAATTAATGCATCAGAACACAGTAACGAGTTACTTGCGATGCTGAATTGGACTTAGCAAAGCCATTTTGCATCCCTGAGGACACAACAGATTCAGCACCAAAATGAAGCAGACAAAAGCCAAGCGGCACCGGCTCTTCCAAAGATCTTTGACAGAACCAGGCAATCTAAGGGATGCCTTGCAGCCTATGCCACATGACTCGGGCAGATGGCCTGTGTGGCAGCTTGGGCACAAGCATATGCAGTTCAGAAAGTTCCTGTGTCCTGATTATTCCTTGTGTCCCAAAGGGAGAAGTCCATTTGTACAGACAGTGGCATGTCTGACAGTGACCCAGGCAGGCAAGGGACGTGCTTCTTTGCAAGATGGTCTGACCTCATAAGGCAGTTTCTGCATCCACATAGAAGAACGGTGTCCTGAGGATCATATCTAGGACTGGCATCTTCCTTATTGTCTGGGTGACTTGATATCCCTGGAGAAGGTGACTAGACTTTTTCATCTTTGAGGTTATTTCTTCAGCTCACAAACATCAAATGACTTACTGGCAGTGTATGTGTAAATACAGCCTATTTTGCAAGGTTTTCAAGTGTGGTGTAGTTCTGTGGGGTCCATGAAGAGTAACCTGAGACACAGGGAGGTGTTAAGAAGGGATGAGAGCAAGAAAGACTGTGTTGAGGATGAGAATGAAAGGAAAGCAGGCCAGCAGGGCTCCAGGCTCTGGGTCTTGGGTAGCACCTTGGACTCTGCTGGTTTTTGGAACCCACGTGTTGGGCAGAGCAAAAGCTCTGTGTCTGCAGTAGGAGGCCAAGTGACTGAGTCATGTAATCCTAGACTTGACTGACCTCAGTGCATACCTGTGTTGTTGTTTACACTTTACACATAAATACCTATAGCCCACCAGTTCTTATGAGTTAGTATTGCAAGAAATGTAATTTATAAACAAGGAAAATCCAGAATCTGAATTCTTCACTGTAAAGGTCAACTATGGGAAATTATTTCTGTGGAATGTGATCACAGAAGCTGGGTGAAAATGGAGAAGAATGCTGCCAAACAACTACTGCAGCTATTTTAGATGCTGCGGTAATGATGCGGAGAGTACTCCAGAGGACTTTCCTGCAATCAGGACCTACAGGAGTCAGAGCACTTTCAGGACCTGGCACAGAGCTCCATCCAACTGCTGTGTTTTTCATCACTGTTAAGATGTAGCATCAATGGCAGTGAACATGCAGCCATTACAGTGATGTTGCACTCTGGGGGTAGGTTTGGTGCTCCTGCTCTGACACCAGCAGCCTGGGATTTACTCGCAGTGTCAAAACAGGTCGCGATTAAGATTTTTGTTCATTATGTAAGAAATGGTTTTTGGCCAGGTGCCTGTTCCCAAACCTTGTGTATCCGTGCAAAGGAGGGAAGTGGCCTGCAGGAAATGTCTGGGACACGGTGTCTGTGGTGAGCAAGACAGAGGAAATACACAGGTCTTGGTTCTTTGCTGCCCTGTAGCTCTGAACAAGGTAGTTGGACAGAGCTCCCAGGGGCTGTCCTAGACTGATGAATTTACACAAAACTTGACATAAGTAGCTAAGTTTGGTCTGTAGTGAGCTGCAGCAGCAAGCAGCATACAGAGGAAGCGTGTGTGGAGGTGGACCATTATGCAGCCTGTCATGGAGAGGTAAAGTACTTCTATTTCCACTTGGCAATAAGAAGTGCATGCCATTTATCAAAGTGGTGTAAAATATTCTTCGCAGCATTTGCCACTACAATTCCTACTTTGTTATTGTTGCTATAAAAGGTGTATATTGAAGCTATCCGTGTGAAGCTGACCATCTTCTTCCTCTTTCTGAATCTGCATGGGGGAAGAGGACAGCTCTGAGCTTTGCTTCCTTACAGCAAGGTCTGTAGTGCACAAGCTGCACATGGTTAGGCTTGGATTTCTTTCTATGTCTACCAGGCATAGACTTTCTATCCATTTCTTTTCCTAGTGTCCAACACGCACCATTTTATGGACAGCAACTTGCTCTACCAGTGCAGAATGAATTTCCGCCGCCGGCGGCGATTAATGGAGCTCCTCACTGAGAAATCTCGCTTGATGCCAGAAAGCCATGACAGCCCATTTTGCCTGCGCAAACAGAACCATGACAACAGGAAACACACTAGTTTTCTCTCAGGTGACTCATTAATTACACTGCTGTATGTAGAGTGACTCTGTGGAATATTAAAAAATTGGTTTTGGACAAGGGGTTTCAGTGTAAGAAAAAAAGCAGGGCTGAGCATTATGTGTCCCTGTTCATAGGGATAGTCCATTCACTCAGTTTACCAAACCTGTAGCTCCCTGGGGTGTATCTGTATCAGTGGCATTTCAGATGCTGATTAAAATTTGGTGTCCATGTTCAAACTGAACTGGTTAATTCCCTCAAAGTAATTTGTCAGACATTCTATGTGGAGTTTTCAAGAAGATTAAAAGTGAGGGGAAGGGACCCTGCAGCATTTGTGTACAGCAATATCTAGTAAGAACTGAAAGAAGAGAAAGGAAAACTGAAAAAACCTAGTTCCCTGTATTGAAATGCCTCTTAGAAAACACTGCAATGGGAGCAGTTCAGCCATCCTGTTAGTTACAGCATTACTCTCATGCAGTGACTCTTCTAACAATGTAGGGCACGCTAACCCATTCCCAGTGTTGTCAGTGAAAGCATGGCAATGTTTAAAAAAAATTGATGTCTTTTTAAAAAGAAACAGGGAAATGGCTTAATAACTGGTACCAGCTCCCTTTCTCTCTTTGTTTTCTCTCTGCTTGTAGTGAGTCCCACCAAGGAAATAAAGATTGTGTCGGCAGTGCGGAGGAGCAGCATGAGCAGCTGTGGCAGCAGCGGGTACTTCAGCAGTAGCCCAACGCTCAGCAGCAGCCCCCCTGTGCTCTGCAACCCCAAATCTGGTAAGCACCAGCATGGCTAACCATGCACAGCAGCCAGGGTGCAGACATCTCTTTGGGAGAAGGCGACGTGAAGAATGCCTATCATCCCGCCTAAGCTTATGTGAATTAAAAATTCCCAGTGTCACAGGTTTTGTAGGCCAGAGGGAACTATTATCATCTTCTAGCCTGAAGTCCTGTTGAACACAAGCCAGATGTCTGCCTCAAGTCCGTAATTGTGGTTTGAGCTGCAGTTTATCTCTTAGGAGGACTTCCAGTCAGACGCCTAGATTTGCCTCTTCACTGCCAAGCTCTGAACCAGTTCAGATCTCCTCCTAGAGACATTCCTTTGGTGCAAGTCAGAGGAAAGTTTAACTATGCAGTGACCACTTGAGCTGCCATGAAATAACACCTCTCAGAAAATAGCAGCCTCTAAAAAAAACGGAGGCAGCATTGTTTCAGCCTGTCAGAGACCATTCAAACATTTTCATTTGTTTCAAGTCTTACACTGGTCTGTTCAGAAGGTAGAAGTAAAGTTGAAGCTTATTTTCCTTTTGAAAGGATTTCCTATCCCATGCCGGAAGGTTAAACACACCCATTCTTCCACGGTTCACTTAAATTTGTTTCTTACTGTACATCTGGAAAGGGAAAAACAGACCAAGATAGATATTGTTTCAGCCTCTCTGTTTCCCTCAGAAACAGCCCCAAATATCAAGCAGGGCCCTTGCTGCCCTTTGAGTTCCTTGTTATTTCAAATTCACTGAGTCTCTGCCAGTGGTGTGGGGAGTACTCTACAATGGGGTAAGGCTTCAGTGGATATGTTTAATCTTTGCATTCAGAAGGATGCTGGCATTTGAAGTGATTACAAGAGAGTGCCTCAGGCACTAGGTGGATGCTGTTCAAAACATTGACCATTTACTCCGGAGATGAGTGAACTAAAGTGCGTATCATTCCTGCTGTGCAGAGTGGCCATCAGAAAGGGAAGGATATTTTCCTTCTCTCTCCTGTTAGCACATTTCCTTCCCTCTGCTTACACTTTGCTGGGAATTCAGTATGAAGCTCTGAACTAAAATAATTGGAAGGACTCAGTAGGATTATATGCTCAGAAGCCATAAACCTCCTCCAGCAGACCTGCTGCCAGCCTGGGAAATGCTGTCAGTTCTAGTGGCCATCGCATCCTCGGAGCGTGTTGCTGTTGGGTGTTCAGCACCACCTTCCAATATGCTCACCCCTTTATGCAAGGGGCTTGCCCCTATATAAAGGGTGCTATAGTATCATGTTTTGGCAGAATATCTCTCAGGTATACTTCCCAGAAACGCTCTGGTAGCTTTTGTATGGGGAGCTGTTTGTCCCCAGTACATTAATTACATCCTGGAAACTTTTCTGGGACAGATAGAACAGCATTCATATGCTGTCCATAAATGTGTGTGTTATCTGAAGTATGCCAACTATTCTGTTGATTTATGGCTCTGATTTTATATGAAGTGTCAGCCCATGAGTAGTGAGAACAAGTTTATTTTAATGCAGCTGATTACACAACACTGGAAGAAAAAGAATAGGCTGATGTTGCTCTTGCATAAATTTTTTAGAAGAAATTTTCCCTTAGGACTAGTTTTCAAACTCTGAATAGCTTTAACAGACTCATATTTGAAAGAATACAGCAATGGGCTTATAAACAGACTGATTTTTAAGAATGATACAATTACTGGCAATGTAAGGTTATTTCTCCCAGAGCCCAGGTACAGATCCACACGTCAGCTCGCACAGGTTAACATAAGGCTGTCAAATGTAAATGTTATGAGGAATTCTTAATCCTCTGCTGACTATAAAGAGACTTTGTTCACAAATAGCTTCCTGCTATCCAGACCCTGAGCTGTTGCTGAACTACGTGCTAATAAACAAAAGGCAGAGGTGTATTTATTGTCAGATGAGCTCTCTTGCAGGCAAGCACTTAAAAAACACCCAGGTCATGACTTGACCAATCATGTAGAAAAACAATCATCAAACGAAAAAAAATTTCTGGAGGTATGATGAAAGGAGGCACATAAGGGAGCCCTGCATGGATGATTTACCTGATTCTGAGTTGTCAAATGAGCACAATTGTTCAGTTTTTTCACATTGACCAGACATGCTCTGCAAAGTGTAACACTGGCTAAATGACAGTTTGTCAAAATGCATGGGGGAAAAAAAAAAAAAAAGAAGAAGATACTGGTTTGTCTGCTAGAATTCTCCCTGCTCTCATGAATGTCATTAAGAAACTCAAGAATGTCTTCGAATACCATCTGTGAGAAATTTTGTCTCCCACCTGTGAATGAAAAGACAGACATTGCCAAAATTATTTATCGCTAAAAGAAAAACAGACATAACTTTAAGGGTGAAGCAGGCAAATAGGGTGAACAGCATATATCTTTATGTTGTCCTCTGTATTGTGAAGCATTTATGGAAAGATAAAAAATGGTACACAGGATGGTATTGATTTGCTTTGGCAGAACTTTAGATTTACTTTGTTCAGAGGAAAATTATACCATTACATAGGAAGGCAATGGGGAGCTGCAGAAACTTACTGGTATTTCCTTTCATTTAAAATCCCAGACACCTGTAGGTTACCTAGTCTGTCTCTGGATAAGATGGGAGTCATAGGTCTGTGCCTACAGCTGCAGAAATCTCTTGAGATAATACCTCACCCGAGCAGGATTTTCTTGCTACTTAATTCTGTGGTTCAAACCCAACTCAGGTGAAATAGCTGAGAGCTCCCAACAAGTACACAGTAAGCTGGGAAGGAAAGGTGCTCCCTGCCAGGAATGTTGGTCACTTGTTTAAACACTGGACACAGGAAAAGCCACTTCTGATTTTTGTGATAGTGTTTAGGGGATTTTGATCGCAGACAACAAAATCTGTTGGCTAAATACCTCAATTTTCCAAAGATGTCATCATTTATACTCAGAGTTATTCTGCAGGCTTTTCCTTGGTTCTCTTACTACTTTCAAGCAAGTCTGCAAGAACTGAAAGCGTGAATAGGACGTGGGGCCAGAAAGAGGTATCCCGACACTGTATCTTATTTATTAGGAGAAACTCCAGAGGAATGTTTTTATTGAATATTCATTTCTGTACCTCCACAGTATTAAAGAGACCTGTTACTGCTGATGAGCTCTTGATGCCTGGAGCCCCATATGTTAGAAAAACTTTTACGGTATGTCTCCAGTATTTTTCTTTATTTTCTGCGTGTTATATGCATAAGGCAATCCAAACAGATGTTTTCTGATGGGATAATTAGAGCTTATTTGCATTTGCTGAGGTTTATACTTTAAAATCCCAAACTCCATTATCAGTACTTCCACAAATTTCAGGTCTGATTTGGCACTTGTTTATCCTGTCTTTATGCCGGTGTGCTACTGCTGAGTTAAAAGGGGTGTAAAATTACATAAAGCCAGTAACATTTGTATTATACAAACCCATCCAGACTTGGTGCTCCTGCTCTGCAGGAGTGGATCACCTACTCAGATGGAAGTTTTCTACCAGAGTCTTTGTATATGATGGGACAGAAAATTCGACTCCCGTACATTATTAGAGCCTTTCTCTAAGACGTTTTTGAGCCTAGTCATTGGAAGCATTGCTTTTACAGCCTCCTAGTTCAACAAAAAAAGTTCACTAAAAGCAAGAGAAATCATTTGGATAGAGCCTTTCCTGTGAGTGACATAGCAGCCTGTAGTCTACTATGTGTTGGAGGTATAGAGCTGTTGAAATTACGTCTTGGACCATTTAGAAGTTGCCCCCTTGAATTTCATGGAACTACTTGAAAGTGATCATGTCCTTTCCTCTTTCCAGATCGTTGGTGACGCTGTGGGCTGGGGCTTTGTGGTGCGGGGGAGCAAACCCTGCCACATCCAGGCTGTGGACCCCAGTGGGCCAGCAGCCGCGGCTGGGATGAAGGTGGGTTTTCGAAATGGGATGATTTCCCAGGGGAAGTTGTGCTGCTCAATGGAGGTCTTGGGCTACCTGTATTTGGGGAGGGAGAGGTGCTTTTGTTTCCAGTGTTGAGTGCCTTTGTCTCAGTTTCAGGCATTTTTGCACAGTGAATTCTGTTGCCTTTCAACCCCCTCCTGTTTCTTTTCTTCTGTCCTTGAGATTCTTGAAATCTCTTTTTCACATCCTTTCCAAGTTGCTTTCTTGACCTTTTCCCTTTTTGAGGTGGGTGTTTATTCACATGGTTGGCTGGTTTTGGTGGTGGTGGTGTTCTGGTTTTTTGATTGATTTTTTTATTTTCATGGTTTTTTTTAAACTCTGCACAGTTTTAGCTTTCCTCTTTACTTTCCAATTTGTGTGATTACTGGTATTCAGCTTCTGGACTTTGCCTGTATAGGAACAGGCAAAGTTGGACATACCTAGTGAAAGTGAAGCTAGCATAGCCCATTGTTCAGTGCAAAGCAGTCGTGATTCTATACAATTTGGAAAGAACAACGGATGATACTTTCATATTTCATAAAGAGCTGAAATAGTTTCATAAGTGATTTAAGAATCAGTAAATACACATTCTACTTTAAGCTTTTGCACTGTTAATGCAGAGCCCATTGACTTACCTGCAGGCTTGGATCACATGCTGCATATATCTGTGAATTAATCTCTGCCTTGTACAAAGAGAAAAGTAAAGGCAAAGTATTATGTTAAGTACAGATAAAAGCAAGAAATTAAGTTAGCTACTACACCTGCTCCAATGGCCAGAAAGATTAAATTACCAGTTTATGTCATGCTTTATTGTATGGCAGCAACATAGATGAAGGTTTTAGGTATATTCCACATGCACCCTAGTTTGCCATGAGTTTTGTCCAGCCTTCTAATTCATCATACTCATCCCAGTTGCCTCTCACCTGGATATTGACACCCACCAAGCTGGAGGCCACAGCTCCAGGGATGCACATCCTGCCCACTGCACAGTGCCAGACCTGCCATGGGACCCTCCTTAGCAAGTGCACGACAGGGGTTTCTGCTCTCTGGCTGCTGATTCTTTTTTTAATGAGTCTTTCAAGAACATACTGTCTTTGAAACGGTATTTTTTTTTAGTCCAGGCAGGCAAAACCCCTGGGACAGGGAATGGCAGCTGCAGAGCTTGTTGGTACATGCAGCACCCAAACACATCCTGCTGGCAAACAGCTTGAATTCTGAGGGAGCTGGAATTTTTTTATGTTGTATACAAACCTAAATATAATATACAGTTACAATTTTTATATGAAGAGTATAATTTTCAAATAATGATCCTGCCTAAAACTTAAAGGACCTAAATTTAAGAATAAGTAACTAATTAATGTGTATATTATAGATCCTGAACTTGGTAGTTTAGTATTTTACAACACTTTTTATTCTCTGAATACAGAAGCTAGCAGTAAAAGTGGAGCAATTCTGAAACCTGACTTGTAAAAAACGATGCTGTGGTGTCATATGTGTAATCCCATGGGGTTGCAGAGGTCTACCTGAACCATTCAAGACAGATGAATGCAAAATAGTTCACTGTCCTGAGAGGAACAAACAGTGTTGTAAAACTGGGATATATTGCCTTGATTTTACACAAGGACATATGTGATGGTTTTCAAAGCTGTTATCTTTATATGAAATGGTTTTTCAGAGCAGAATTGCACATAAAAATTTATAGCCGTATATGAGATGAGCCCCTCTTCAGACACGAAAAATATTGCCCCATTTTTGGAAATGCTGAATACCTTTAGCGTAGTGAAGAAATGATGTTTTTCTTTGAATATAAGGGCTTTTGTTGAGATGTTCCCATGGCAATAAGAATGTAAATCATAGTGCAGTATTTGAAATTTTAAAAAAATCTATGTCACTTAATCCATCTGTTTACAGAACTCCTCAATCTGGCAAATTTAAAGGAATCAAATGACAGGCTTTAGATGACAGCTGCTGGAAATTAAACATTTCCCTGTGTGGAAGCTGCAGGAAGGGCATTTTGAAAATAGGCTGTTGGGCACAGTAACTTCTGGTGGGCTGGTGCAAGAGGTTTTTGTCTGCAAAAAGAGCGTTACACCAAAGAAGCGCTAACAAGGAAAGTTGGCTATGATGAAAAGGGCAAGAATTTGAAGAAGAGCCAGGCCTTGGCTTTGCAGTTTGTAGAAGAGTTCTTGGCAGTAGCAGCAGGGATTTTCCTCCTAAGGAGATGCATCCACTGTAATTGTTTTTAGAAGTGTCTTTATTTGTAAAGCCTGTGATTTTGCACTTGCCTGTTTTGGAGAGCACTATTTTCCTGTTTCTGCATTATGCTGGACAGACTGTTGAGAGAGGACGGCTGACTACAATCTCTTTGTGGGACCTCGGTTTGTGCATTTAAAATTCTACCATGTATCACAGAAAGCAGTAAACATTGCAGGCTCAACCTACCTGCTGGACTTAGTGGTGGCTTGCTTTCAGTGTGACCTTGGCTGAGGTCTTGGTCTGCTCCAAAGTGCTGTGAATTGGGAGTCTGAGTAGAGAACTGAATGAGCTCAGGACAGAGCTCTGACCGCACGCAGTGGCTGTGGCTGGGCAGGGCGCGAGTGGCTGGGACACATGGGCTCTGTCACACACGTGCACCTCGGCGTGGCAGCACTTGCCATCTCCTTATGTGTGACATCCTCTTCTGGGGGAATTTTCAGAAAATTTATTTTTGACAAAATCCCTACTAGCATGGTCTGCTGAAGATGTTTGTGAGGCTGTGAGCTTTCGGACTTGATACCTTTTTTGGTGCTGGTAAATAGGATTACCTCTCACAGTCTGAGGCTTCAGGTGTGAAGCTGAGAAAATAATTCAATCAATATCTAGTCAATTAGCTTTATTAGAGTATTTTTGGACCTGGTTTGCTGAAGTGTGGTTGCCTGTGGCAGCGCTGTGAGGAGAGTGGTTGCTGTAAGCGCATTAACAAGTGGGAGCTGGAGGCAACGCGAGGCTATGAAAGGAGTCAGTGTTGCGATGCGTTCCTCTAAGTTATTTGCAGCTCTGTTTAGCTGTCTGCTGTCGTCAGCAGTGCAGACAGGAACAGCAGGATTTTGAAGTTCCCAGGTTGCTTTAATATTCATTATTGACTGGCTGAAAAATCTGGTTCTCTGCAGATGACATTGCTAAATACTGCCGGCTGTTGTCAGTAAAACTATTTTTCTCTTTTTTCAGTGATTTATTCTGTAAGTTCATTTCTGTTTTTAAGGTGCAAATATTCCTTGAAAAGTTACAACTTGGCTTCAAACTGGTGACTTAAATTATGCATCACATTGTTATTTAGTGTGCCATAACTGTGACAGAGTGTGATGGAACAAGCAGACCTAGCTAAGTATGAGGCTTGTGAGAGAGACAAATTAATCACTCATTTTGCTGATCACCCGTTCTTCCCACTGGCTAGAGAAATCAGTGCCCCACTCCAAATGTTAAAGAAAGCTATCTGATTCTTTAAACTGATTCTTAGCAAATTAGTATTTACAGCTGTTACACGTGCAGTCTTCAAATCCTACGAATTTTCAGTGGCTGTTCAAGCTTTTCTAGCCTATTCTTCCTCATTTCAGTCAGCAGCAGGGAGTTTGAAGGACCATGTATGGTAACCCTAACCCTAACCCTAACCCTAACCCTAACCCTAACCCTAAAAAAATTAGTTTTGTTCTGCTTCTGTTTGGAGCTCAGCTTGGGAACTGTGATGTGCAGACAGGACCCTTTCAGCATGGTTCTGCTCTCCTGGTCTCTAAAAGCTGGCACAGAGAGGAGATCAGCTTCAGAAATTTTCTGCCTGTGCATTCGTCTTCTGCATTCACAAATTATTATTTCAGGTCCAGTTTCTCCAGTGATTTCACTAGCAGAACAAGAGCCAACTCTCAAGTGTAATTAAGTTGCCACTGTGTCTGGAAGCCGACTGATGTCACTTCATCAAGGTCATCAAGCCCATTCCATGAAATCAAAGGAACATCTGTACTATCTGATTAGTCCAAAGAATTCAAGTATTGCCACAATAACAACATATTACAGGCTTGTAACATGGAAGACTAAAAGGCACGCATTGTAAGTGTCTAGTGGGGTGAAAACCAACCCGAAACCATGTGATGTCAGAGAATTGCCAATGCCTTATATTCCTGCAGTTGGAAAAAATTTGAACTGTGAGATTCTCGTGAAGTTGAACATACCTCACACTGCAGAGAAACACAAAACCCATTCGATGGTCCTTGCCAACCTGACCTCAAACATGAGGATTGCATAACCGTTTGGCAAGCAACATAAATCAGTCTAAAAGTCCTTAAAAAAAAAAAAAATTCCTCCAGGAAAAAGTATCCCAAGTCCAGTTTCCAGTCTTTTACAGGATAGTGGGAAAGGTAGAGTAGCATGGATATTGCAAGTGAGAAACTTCCTTGTAACTCCTAAAGGCACCCTAGTGGGAGCTTGAAAACTGGGATTTATATTGAGTCAATAAGGCACAACGTACATGCCTCCATTTAACCCTCTCTGTGGAGTTTAGGAAAGAGAAGATACCTCAGTGTTTGATGCTGGGCCTCTAGCTCTTCAAAGCACTCCAGAGATGCTTCAGTGCTAATTGAAGGTATCTGAAGGGTACTTTCATTTTTTCATGGAATTGAGCTTTAAATGAGAAGATGAGGTAGGCTTGGATAAATATTTATGCTGTGCACTAGCATATGGTGTTGTTGAAGCAGATGCAATTCAATCTTAGAATTCTTATCTTATACCAACATGTTACTGATTGTAGAAAAGCCTAAATTACACGAGTTGCCATCTGTTTTCAATTACAGCATGAAAACACTGAGGCAGGTTGGGATTTTCCTTTAGCTGTGTTATCAGCTCACTGCTGAATTCGATAATCACATTAGAGTGAGTTGAGAATGGATGTATTTGGCAATGTGAACACTCAAAAAAAGTTGCTGACAAACTGCTTTCATAGCTTGTCCATAAATAGAGAAGCAGCAGAGCTAAACATGCATAGCACTGCCCACTATGAATACCACTGGTGTAGGTCTTGAATATAAATGAATACATAAGTTTCAAACATGTCTCTGTAAGTGCTTCAATTTCTGATAGTATTTAATTATAAACTATAGTGTAAAGGTCCATTCTCCTCCACAGAAATGTGGAAACTGTATTGAAACATCTATAACTTTGAAAAAATCTTAATTTTAAGAAATGAGATTTTATGTTTTACCGTAAAATCAGTCCGGTTTTGCAAAACCAAAGAAAATTTAAAGATGTTTTAACTCTTTTACTTTATGCAGCAGTAACCAGGACCTCAGATTTTATGTGCTACTATCCATCAGAGAGATTGGAGTGTGAGCTGAGTAGGGTAGCATTAGCCTCAAACATCACTGAAGTCATGCTTGAGAAGAGTGATTGTTACATTACAGAATCAAAGAATGGGTCAGGTTGGAAGGGACTACAGGGGGTCATCTGGTCCAACCTTCCATCTCAGGCAGGGTCATCCTAGAGAGCATTGCACAGGATTGTGCCCATCCAGTGAAGGGGATTCCACAGCCTCCCTGGTCAATCTGTTCTAGTGCACGGCCACTGTACAGTAAAGAAGTTCTTCCTCATGTTCAAGTGGAGCTTCCTGTGCTTCAGTTTCTGCATGTTGCCTCTTGTCCTTTTGCTTGGAACCACTGAGAAGAGCCTGGTCCATCCTCTTGATATACCCGCCCTCTAGATATTTATAGAGGTTCTCTAATATCTGTGCTTTTAGATATTAGTGAGGTTCTCTTTCAGTCATCTCTTTTTGAGGCTTAACAGGCCCAACTCCCTCAACCTTTCATGGTAAGAGAGATTCTCCAGACCCTTGACTGACTTGGTAGCCCTCCACTGGACCCACTCCATTTTTTCCACGTCTCTCTTGTACTGAGGAGCCCAGAACTGGACACAGTTCTCCAGATATGCTTCACTGGGGCGGAGTAGAGAGGCAGGATCACCTCCCTTGACCTACCGGCAATGCTTTTCCTAATGCATCCCAGGATACCATTGGCCTTCTTGCTCATGGACAGCTTGTTGTCCACCAGGACCACCAGGTTCTTCTCTGAAGAGCTGCTTTCCAGCAGGTTGGCCCCCAGCCTGTACTGGTGCATGGGGTTATTCCTCCCCAGGTGCAGGACCAGGACATTAGGACATATTAAGAGCATAGCACTGGTGAACATAATGTTGAACAGTTCGGTGAACAGTTTGGATGGGTTTTTCATTATTATTTATTTAATCCTTACTGGAAATCTTTCTAAAATACTCTAAAGAAAAAATTGGTAACGCTGTGCTAATGAGTAGCATAATGATTCAACAGAAGTTGGAAGAGATCATTTATTTGTGAATGTGAAAATACTCAGCTCTGCCATCAACATGAAAAATGAGTTATTGGCTGGTTATCCTTGACAACTTTTTAACAACACATATAGCTCTCACCATGCTTTCCTGATCAGTGAATGAATCTGTGCCTGGGTGTCCCAGCTCTGCGTCTGCCTTCTCTTTTTGGTCTGTGGTCATCATTTGCTCAAATAGTCTGCTGGCGAGCTGTGGTGATGCCTCTGTAACTGTCCCAAAGTTTCCATTTTCCTTGTGTGTATTTAATTAAACTGAGTAGTTCCCAGATTTTGAGTGAATCTTTTTACCACTTCTAGATAGGTTGGACCTACCCTGAAACCATGTTACTCTAACTATACTGGGATTAATGCCATGAAAACTATCACAGTGACATGGTTCTATGAGTACTGGGCATAAAACTGCATTTTACCCATCTTCTCTTGTCTGGGAGTTTTGTGAATTCAGTCCTCTCACCGAAGTAGAGGCTTCTCTAACTGAAGAAAAACTGAAGTGGTTTTGAGAGCTGCATTGTGTGTCACTGCCAGAACTTTGATTAGTTGCCAAAAGGAGACGAGGTTTGGCAAATTTCTCCTTTGCTTTCATTACAGGCTACTACAAGTGCAACAAGAGAGTCTTTAAGTCCTTGACCATCCTTTGCATTACCACAGTGTCTTTAGGTTGATTGAAATCATGAAATTTTTTTCCTCAGTATTGGGAATCCCAGTGCAGGATTGGATATTTTCTTCTGCCCCTTCACTGCACCAGCTACTCTGTCCATTTAATTCCTCCTCTGTGTTGGAAGCCGTGTCATTGTTGAACCTCTGTGTCAGGAGACTCTTAGAGATGCTGTACCACTGGGCTGCTGGTGAACCTGCCCCATGGTGGCCACAAGGAAGTCAGAGTTTGGATTTGGATTCTCCTCTTTCCCCTGTCACAAAGCCTCTGTGCAATACTGACAATTTCCCACCAGAATTCTTGTAAAATAGTTTGGGTTTAAATAGAGATGGAAAATGCCAGAAAATCTGACATATTCTCAAACATAATTTGGTGAGTAGATCTTTTTTGGCACCTGTACAGATGAAGTTTGCTAAAGTTTCTTTGTTTCCTTGTGGGAACTGTGGTTCACAGCGTAAGGTCCAGGTTTTCCAGTCTCAGAGCAGAGAATTTGCAGACTGGGCCCAGTGACTCCCATGCAGCAGTGTTACAGCCCCCCAGGTTTCAAACATCAGTTTGTACAGCTCTCCTCTTTCTAAGCCATCCTTTCTGCCCTCCTGAAATTTGTGTTTTTTTCCACTTGAGATACTTTCTTTGTGACATACCACCCTGCCACCCCTGCCCAGGTTGTAACTACTCTGCAGACAGACACTTTATATTTCCAATGCTACCATATTCCAGTCTCTGCTGATCTTTACCAAAATTCTCCTGTTTTGCTCCATTTTTCGCTAATAAATCATTAGACTCTTAAGTGTGAAATTTTCATTCCTCTAAAGCCATGATAAAACTCCTGCTATCTTCTGACATGTCAGAATTTATCCTACGTTCCTACTTTTTTTGGTGGATCTCCATTTTTTTTCTGCTTGTTTCCTTGGTTTGCCTTGCTTCTTTGCCCACAGAGTTGTGTAAGGATGAGTTTGTTTTGAAGACATCTCTTCCGAGGCTGCAGAACTTTTGAAGCTGTTTTGGAAGATTAAGTGAACCCCACCCTTGTGCATGAGCCTAAGAGTGCACAGTCACTGCTAGGTAGTTGGGTCTGGGACTGTGCTTGCTTCAGTGGATCATGCGCCTCTGTTCTTCTGAGCCAAAGGACATAAAATTGGCTAAAAAAATCAGCCACCTTTATATTGTATTAGAGACCAGGTGCTTGCTGTGACTATCTGGAACTGTTCTATGATAAATCAAAACTTGGCGTGTGAAAAGTCACCCGCTGAGGTATAAGGGGAAAGACCCCCTCCCATGCAGTTGAGAACATTGACGCAAACGTCACGCAAGCAGGATGTGAACTGCAAACTGCACACACAAAAGAAAACAGAGAAAAATTTTTTTTATGATTGTCAGCCCTGGTTTTGAACAACAGGATCCATGTTACTCACTATAGAGAAAAGAATTAAGACAATGGGAATTGCCAGGTGAAATACAAAAATAGTGTGTTCAACTTTTTGAATCTAAATTTTGCCTTTAACATCTCCCCACCCCCCCCCCCGCCCCCCCAAACTTACAGGACACAGGTTTAGCAAGGTTGTACTTGCTTATCCCAGACCCAGAATTTGGCCTGCAGAGTAGTATTAGGTTTCCAATGCCTCTGTGTGATTTTTCCTAAAGACTCTTTTAACAGAGAGAGTTTCACTGGGCAATAAAATAACTTTTTTTCTCTTAACAACAACTGAAACCTTATGTGAGCAGAGAAAGTTTCATAATATGTCAGAGCTCTTTTTTCTGCATTCACAGCATTGTAGCTGACATTAGAATTGAACTTGTTTGTAGGCCAGTCACCTAAAATGCTATTTGGCAACAAGTGACCCACTATACTTGTGTCTGTACACTGGCTCCTTCTCATCAATAGCAAATACAAATATAAAAAAAAAAATGTGCAGCTTCATAATTGGAGATCAGTGGATTTTCTAAATTTAGTCACATTATTTTAATAAATGGTAGTTTAAAAATTATTTTCAAATAAGTGGTGTTTTATGACAGGATAACCCAGGTATCTGAACACCCTGCCTTTATGAATGTTTCTTATGAGTGTTTTCTTGATTTTTTCTGGAGTCTTACAGCTGTAAGTGCTCAGAAAGAGTGACAGCAGCACTGGTATCAGCTGCACTGTAAAACAGGGCTGTGCTTGTGTTTTGATACAACTTCCAAATCCCTGTGTGGTCTGTAGCCCATTGAATGGCGAGATCTAGTGCCTGACAGAACAGCTGGGATCTCACCCATGCTTGAGCTGCATTTGCTATTGCAGGTCACTCCCAGGTAGTCCAGGCTCTCTAAAGAGAGTACTGTCATCTGAAAAATGATCTGCAGAATGCTTGAAATCTTAAAAAGGTTATCCTAAGTGTCTGTAAAAAAGGCATAGAATTAGAGGCCAGTACAGCAAAAAGCTGTCATTTTGAACTACTTTTGCTCTCTTCTGAGGATGAAAAGCATTTTGTATTACTTGGTTTAGTTGCAATACTCATTTCACTTGAAGCCTTGGAGAGTTCCTCAGATGCTGTTGGTTTTATAAGTTCATGGCTATCTCAGCTCTCGGCTATGAGCACTTAAAGGATGCTGCTGCTCCCCAGATGCTGCCCTACAGACTCTTACCTGCTCTTCTTCGCATCTCTTTTCTTGTTGCTGTTCAAGATACAAAGTGGCTTCCTTTCATGGTATAAGCGAATGATTCGGGAAACATGTTGCATTAAAGCCAAGGCTCTGTTTGGCTAGCCAAACACATGGAAAAACAATTGCACTTTTGTCTGTGCAAACAGAGAGCAGCTGTTTGTCTCAAATGGCACAGACTGTTCCTGCTCGTGACACGCTGGATACCAGAGGGTGCTGAGGGTGCCCTGCATGAGTCTGTCTGCCCTCTGATTCCCTTGCTCATTCTGTCTTAGTGACTGTTTTTAACCAATATTGGACTTAAATGAACTACAGTTCAGCATAATTATATTTGACCATGTAAGTAAACTGATACATAGTTTTAAAGTTCTTTATTCATTATGTATGGTTTTGTTTTAGCAAATATAGTTTAGTTATAGATATACCAGAAAAAAAAAGACACTGAAAGGTCAACCCAAGCATAAAAAGACATTATTTCTAAGCTTAGACTCTGTGTTCTTCTGACACTGATGCAGTATTTTACCCAGAGCCATCTTTGGCCATTTGAGTTATTTAACATTTTCAGAGCTGCTCTGTGATAGGTATCAAATTGCACTATACAATAAAAATGCTTATAAAGTTAGACATGCAGTCACTGGTTTGCTTTCCTGATGTGGCCCAGCCTGGCCCAGCTTTACCTGTGGGTATTTCTCACTGGGACTCACATTAAGTCAGTGATTTTACACACCAATTCCCAATTAGGGCCATGGAAAGCAGTGACCTATATTCCCCCTATTCCATACTTAGGGATGCTTTGTGTTTCAGGGTATTAGGTTCTTATGTTATTACTCTCCAGATATGTACAGATAGGGTTAAATTACCTTTATGAGTAATTCCTTTTCGCTGTGTTGGCGCTTGCCTGACCGCTCAGTCGATCTGTCGGCGAAACTCCACTGCTTGCAGAGCTGAGACTTGTGCAGCCCAAAAGCCTCACACTCCAAAGCAAGAGTCGTTCTCATGGGCTCTTAGGTCAGCTCTTTTCCTCCTCTAATTTGTCCACTCTGTGCGGTTTGTTCAGCAATGGTTTAATTCTCTTCCTGGTGAAAAAAAGGGACTTGAATTCCCGTAGATTCCCATCATTTGGAACAGAGGGAGGGAGGGACTATCTGAACCAATGATGAAACCCTTGAGGACCTATGACTTCTTATATTATGTGACTTCCTGTATTATGTTATAAAATAGATATGACTTTATTAGATGCAATTTTTTTGTATTATGTAGTTTATAGGTTATGTTGTTTAATTTCCAATTTTTTTTTCAGTTGGAGACCAATTTGTTTGGAATACTATAGAAAATTCAACCTCTTTTTTAAAAACAAAAGAAGTATGTAATATGTATGTGATGAAAGCATGTAATGAAGCCTTGCTCAAGCCAACCATCCATGCCACTCTGCAGTCACAGACCAAGATGGAGCACAAGAATTATGCATTTATATTTGTAATTCTGTAAATGGAGTTAATTTTCTCTGCTATGAGTTGTACCGTTTCTAGCCCACTGATGGAACAGGGCTCCAGGTTCACATTGGTGTAAAGATTGAACAAGAAACACATCTCTCGAGAGAAAAAAATCTTGTTTATGCAAAGCCTGGATAGTTGCCTGCTCCCACACCATCCACTCGACAGCCAATTATACTTTTGCTAGAGATATTTACAGAACTGAACACACATCTGCAATTTATTCTGTTCCATCCAGTAACCTCAGTTATGGAGGAAAGGCCATGGTATGATTTTTTAACCTTCCAGCAACATGCAGTAGGTTGTGAATTGTGACATTCCAGCTTTACTTTACTAATCCTATCAAGATTGCATGAACTCTTTAAAAAAAAATACCAAAGATAAAAATCATAACTGGAAACATAACTCTTAGGACCTCTGATTTTCATCTCTTTTCCTCATTCCATTGTGACAATGTAAAGCTTAGCAGAATGAGAGCAAATACTTCAGTGCTGCCTGTGTTTGCTTTTATGTCAAAGTTAGTCTTAGGTCTTAAGCTCTTCTGTGGCAGCACATTCAGCATCTCTGCAGCCTGGGCTCTTTGCTGGGCATGGGGATTCCTTTGCTTTATGGCTGTGGGTGACCTATTAAAATAGAAGAAATCCTGTGTCAGCCTAAATGCAGATTGTGTGTGTAAATGTGTAAAAGAAGTTGAACTCTGCACCCTCTCTCCTCCGCTTTTTTTCTCCTGCCTCAGATTTCTCTGCACTTGTTCTTGGTACCATAACATCCATCCTGCCATTGATTTCACTGGGTCTTTCAGTTATCTGAAAACTTAAGCTGCAGTTTACTGATCTAAGTGTAAGCTTCTGCCAGGAAGGTTGATCCTGTCTTCACCTCCTTTTCATCTCTCTCTTTCTCTTCGCCTCTAACCAGATATGTATCTATTGCCTCCTTCCTCCATCCATGTCAGACACATCAAGGAACTTACTTTGCCTGGAGACAAGTCCTTTCATTTATTTGTTTTTGCTGGCACAGGATGAAAAGGATGAAAAGGGCGCGGTGCCTGGATTTGGTGCGCTGTTCCCGAAGCCAGCACAAAGGGACAGGAGCACCTTTTGCGGCTGCAGGCACCTAGTCCTGCTGTGAACCTTCCTCCCCTTTGAAAGGGGTTTGACATCTGGATCCACAGGCTCTTTGGCAATTCAGGCTGAGCGTATCCCTTTCTACAGGCAGAAAGAGATGTGAGGTCCCAAATCAGATTACTGATCCCGCTTTCAATAAGCAAACACTTTTTTCCACATTTCTTTTAAAAAGTAAAATTAGCATTTTATACCCTAAAGAGAGGGAAACCTCGTTGTCACAAGAGGTGTTGTCACTAAGGGTTTTGTGTACAAAGGCATGTTGTGGTATGTGAGGTAGAAGGTGAAGATGTGGTAATTAGCTGGTAAGATTTATTCAAGAGATATAGCAACTGTCAAGGCAAACCTCTGTGGTTATCCACTTGTAAATAGCTCCTTTCTAGTTGGTAACAGCAATGAAAAGTACAAACAGTGTAGTTTTTTGATTCTTTGTGACAAAATAAAAGCCTTAAATGGAAGTGTTTACTTTCACTCATTTCTCAACTCCTTCACATTTCATATTTAAATTAGATTTTTAAAAATGACACCTTGATTTCCATCTGTTTGCTTGGAGAGCAGTGGTTCTTGGGAGGCAGGAGTGGGAGGAATGGTTCCCAGCATCTGCAGAGGAGCAAGGGGTGTGCAAGGAGGAAGGGATCCCATTGGAAAGATACCTCTTCCTTTAAAATGCTGGAAGCTTGGATGTCCCCTTCTTCCTTGCAGAAAGCTGGAAAGCTGTGTTTCAGATGTTATGTTCTTGTAGCACCTAAGCCTTGCCCAAATTTTGCTGAAATCTGTCAGCAAGACAAGAAAAGCCAAAGCAGATGTATTGGCACTTGAAACAAGCAATGGTAAAGGCTGTATTTTCTTTTTTTTTTTTGCTTTGCTTTTTCCTTCTCAGTTTCAGGAGTTTAGTAACCTTCCCAGGTGAGAGCTATGGCCATACCACAGGAATCAATCAGTAAGTTTGCAGTTTTAGAACTGGCCCAGAGCTTTTAAAAGTATCTAAAATCTGAAAACTTCGATTTGTTGGGTATCCTGCTGATGACATCTGCAGGTCACTGACAATTGCAAAATGTTAACCCTTCAGCCCTGATTTCATGGGTGCCCATGAAAGAAGGGTTCTTACTGACAGCATGGCGGGATACTTAATAGAAATCAGGATCTTGTGGGTGTCTCATGCACATATAAAACAGATGGGTTTGCTAACCACATGTGGAGGACTTTCCTCTGGAAGATCACAGTGAGTTTCAAAGTACCATAATGAAACAATTATAAGTTTGAGCTACTCAAACCTCCCAGCTGATCCTTGTCCCTGCTGGATTAGTAGGACATGAAAAAAGCATTCATTTATAATTATTGAGGGTATCTGTATAACAGATATGTAAGCAGGCTGTCTCTGTAATGGATTTAATTTTAATTTTCATTAGCAAGAAGAAAAGCAAAAATACGACCATTGGGATATATTTTTCTTTTTGAAAGAGTTATATTGTCAATTCTGGTACAAATTCTACTCTATAAAATAGTCAAAATACACTTTTCTTTGAATAACTCTGAAAGAAGTTATACTTAGAAACTTTTCTTTTAGTTCTTATGAAAATTGCTGAAAAACTTTCCAAGGTTGAAAATAACGCCTACATTTGCTCTAATTCATCATTTTTACTTTATGTTAATAAGGTTTTTTTAAAAAAAAGAGACCGAAAAGGAAATACATTTCTCCCTGCATTTTGGGAATGGTTTGTCTTAAAGTAAAAATCTTCTGTGTGACTTTGGCTTCACATCAGATGATAAGAAGGAATAGTAGTCAAGGAAGCATGTCCTAAACTATCCAAGTGTATGTAAATCACTGGGGATACAAATCATGAACAGAGCAAAGGGTTAAATCCAGTCTGTCTCATGGTGGATGACTGAGCCAGCCTCATTTCAAACACAGCTTTCCCAACAACGGCTTGTTTCTGTGCGATGTGGTAATAACTTTTGAACTACCTTGGTCTCAAAGGGATGTGCTTTGCAGCAGAACATGGGCCTGGTTTGAGCTGTCAGCTGCTAGATATCTGTTTCAGATCCACAGAGTCCAGGAGTGAAATTCTGGCTGCTCCGGAGTGAAAAGATTAGTGCAAGACTGGATTTCACACTCTCTCCAGCATTTTTTAATGTTTTCCTTCATACAGTTGCCACGTGTACAGTAATATTCATACCTTCAGTGGAAATTAATTGGTGGCAGCATTTTCAACTTCTCTATATGCTGTTAATTGCTGATGCCAGAGTTGCTATCAGTACCTAACAGCTTATCAAACCTTTTTGTTTGGTTGACCTTGGTGCTGTTGAAGGAGAAAACTAGAGTGTACTGGCAGAGTCTTTATGCTTTGCAGTTTTAGACCCTGATATTCCCATTGCTGCCTAGATAAAAGGGTAAAGTATCAGTACTGCTGAAAAACAGTATTTTTGCCACTATCTTTACTGTCTCATTGCATAATCTAGCTTTGGATTTGAGAATTTCAAGCCTACATTATATTTGGTAACATTGATTGCTTTGGTACCTATTTGATCTGCATTTTTAATAGCCTTTGTACTTTCTTAAAGAGTAGTTAACAAACAAATGAAATACCAAAACGCCACCAAAACCCCACAATCAATCAAACAAAAAGCCAACCAAACAAAAAAAGCAGAGTGGATTCTGGACACTGATACTGGCACTGAAAGGTAAATGATAAATCCATTGAGAATTAGCATCTCACCCCGCAGCTGCTGGAGTGGGGCACACACATTTGCTGCTGTGGAAAGGGCAGTCCCCCTGCCATCCCCAGCCACGCTGCCTCATGGCAGTTGTGTTCCTCTTCATCTGGATGTTTTTTTTTTTTTTTTTTTAAATTTATATCAAATTAAATTGGCCATGTAATCATGGTCTTATCATACTGTTTTGAGATACATTATCTGTGGACTGTGCATGGCTGTTACTTGCTTTGTACCAGTGATGAACAGTTGGACTCACTGCATCTATATATTTAATGTCTTTTTAGGGCTGTTCCAAACAGCAGTGATCACTTAAGTCAAAGTCTGCAGTAGGAATTTCCAGCTCTTCATAATCTTTCACAGCACCCTTCTAAAAAGTGTGCCTAGGAAAATAAATAATGTTTTTAAAGGATTTTTTAATATATTAAATTCAAAAGAGTCCAGCAAGCCAGGCTTGGCTCCGCAGGGAGAGCTAACTAAAGCCTACAGTGCAAACAGCATCTGAATATCCAAAGATCTAGGCTAGCTGCCTATCCTCTAAGAACATTCCCGTAGCATTTATAAATATTAAGGTCATCCTGAGGCAGAACTAACAAAGAACTAGTGACAGCTATGCAATGTTTTCATTTAATAATTGGCTTTAAGGTAGTTGCGCAATTTCACACCCATGCCTGCAGCCAGTCCCCTGACATCTTTTAGAAGAATCCCAGAGTCATCCTCATCTCAGCTCCTGATCAACCCCAGCTCAGCCGTCCAGCCCTGGTGCAGGCAGCCCCCTGCGACAGAAGGGGCTTTGGTTTGGCTGGCGGCAGTTCTCCCAGCAGGAAAATCAAGGGGTGTGGATGTACATCTGCAGGGCAGCTTGGCAAGACTGAGGAGGGGCAGGCAGCCAAAGATTGCCGTGGAGGAAAGAGCAATTGCCAGTGAGGGGGAGGAAAGGTTGTACAGTTCCAAGTACAGCACAATCCTGGTTTTGGCCAGTAAATATTACGGTAATGAATTATTCTCGCCTCTTCTTGCCATCTTCAGTCCGATGATAAAGGGCATGAAGAATCTTAGCTAACTTCTTTAAACAGCAGGGTCCCAGATCCCTTCTGTTCAGATGTAAGCCCAAACTTGAAGTGTATCTTTTTATGGGGACACCTTGATTTGGTTAACCTTCTGTATGTGCCATGGAAAACCCACGGAAAGACAGGGGTGCCTTTTCTGCTATCCCTGCTTCCATGAGCTGCTGTTTCCAATGGCGGGAAATTGAAATACTGAACAATAAATGTTTATTGCTGTAATACTTAAATATTTGAAATCAATTAATGGAGGGGTTTTTTTCATTTGAGTGTTGCTTCATTTAACTATTATTAGTTCTGTGGTTTTTAGATCACCACATCCTGACCAACAAAAGGGTCGGAATTTATTCTGGGCTATGTCATTTCTTGAAGTCTAAGGGATAAAAAGGGATGGTTATCTCTTGTCAAGCTCCTTGGAGAGCAATGAGGAAATGAGCAATAAAAGGTTCTTTGAGGCTCTTTTAAATGTAGTTTATCATCTATTGTAGTTACTGATGTGTGGAAACCAACAGAAATATTTTGCATGTTTGTAGTTACAAAGCCCTTAACAGCTGCAGCTATGAGTTGAGCACTTACAGCTTTTTGAAATGTGTTTTTTTAAATGTAACATTAAATTGTATTTGTGTAAACCAGTCTCCTTAAGAAAATTTCTGAGATGATAATATATGGGTTGATACATTCAGTCAGGGCTGGTTTGAGGGTGCTCACTTGCTCTTGCTTGTTTTCTAAATTCAGTAGAGCAATGCACGATGTGAACATTTTTGGAGCAGGATTGATGATGACCAAAATGCACAAAGCACCTCTGCATTTCATTTCCCCTTGCTAGATGCAGTGCTGAATGGGAAATCAGGATGGGGAGAAGAAAACTGAGTCGAGGGCACTCAGCATAACAAAGGGCTCAGGACTGTGCAAACATCTTTCTCATCACCAGGATTGGAGGACACAGCAAATGGCTCCACATTTCTTCATCCCTGAGGGAGCCAGGTCTGGAATTTGCAGAGACTCAGCTCTCAGGGGCACTGGTCAAGCAATTATTATGGAGGGAGCTTTCTACCCCTACGGTGGTTGGGTCTTTATTACCGTCTCCTGTTCCTCATGGATCTTTTTATGCAGTTTTAGGGTGGGACTGTGCTCTTCTGTGTATTGTCCTCCTCTTTGCATTTCTCTTCTCATCTGGCTTGGTCTTGCATCTAATCCTCTCCACTGGGAATGATGAAACTATAAGTCTTTTGGATCCAATGCAAAGGATGGCATGAAGGGGACTGTTCTCAGCCCGTATGCATTGCTGTATCACCAAGGGCATATGATAAAACAAACACACTGAGAATGCAGACGTGTCAGCTCTTGTCTTCCACAAGAAAGTCACTCTTTGGCATCCAGATTGCTGTTCACTACTGTTGTGCCTGTACCATCTGCATTTACCCCATTGCAGCCCTAGTGTGGGTGACTGGCTGGTCTGAAAGTCTGTTCCTCTGCCAGGGGCGTTCCCCAAAGGCCCCTGAATGCCCTTGACATGATCCAGCATGCAGATTTATTCATTGCACACTTGCATGCGTGAACCTGGCCAAACACGAGTCCCATGCATTGGGATTCCAGTAACTCAGGAAGTCTGAGAATTTGCAACAGTAAAACAAACATCAGCCATTAAACTTCCAAAAATTGCTTTAAGCCAGAAGAGACAATGTTGTTTCTGCAGATCTGTTTTAAATCACCCCAAATATTTTTTTAGAGCCAGAGTTATAATTTATTAAAACTTGATACAATCTTGGAAAGCCATAGAAGGTATTAGGAAATATCACTGGAAGTTGAGACCTACAGATACTGCAATAATCTGCATTTTAAACTAAATAGACATGCCAGTCAAATACTAATTGGACACACTGCAGAGGATGATGGGTTACCTTTTCAATAAAAATCCTTAAAATTTAGAAGGTTTTGTCTGCATGCAAAAACTGAACCATTTCCCCAATGCTACTTGCAGCTGAAATATTCATATATAGTAAAGATTACTGCCATGGGAGTTTGCTCAGTTGTATCACTATTTGCCATACTTTGGTGATCATTTAGGCTACCAGTAAGGCTGCTTCCAGGATCTTCAGCTCTGCAGAGGAGTTCTGAGGGTAAGGGGTAAGGTGCAAGAGTCTACCATCCCTTCAGGGGCTGCTGCTGCCACTCTTCCTGTGCAGAGGCTCTAAGGAGAAGAGATTAAAGTCATCAGTGACATTTTTTATGAAATGTTAAATTTTTTGATTGAGTTTCCTTCCTCTATAATTTTTCTTTAATTGATAGCTACTTTCTGTCCATTTTGCACTAATACGATTTGAGTTTCACCACACATTTTACTTGAGAGGGTAGTTAGCTGGCACACAAAAGTTAAATGACTTGGCATGTGAGAAAATCTGCTTTAGAGCTAGCACTGGAAGACATCAGAGCTGCTTCCCACCTCTCCCACATCCATTTCTGTCTTGTGCTTCTGCCTAATTAGGAAAAGTGAAAAATCATAGACTGTTAGAATTGTTACTGCTGGAAAAGACTGGTTGGTCTAATAGCATCAAGTCTGACATGCCATGTTCACCACTAAACCATGTTCCCAGGTGCCACATCCACACGGGTTTTTTAACACTTGCAAGGATGGTGGTACTATCACTTTTCTGGGCAGCCTGTTCCATTGTCTGACCACCTGTTCAGTGAAGAAATTTTTTCTCATATCAGAGAATCAAATAGGTTGGAAAAGACCTCTGAGATCATCATGTCCAAGCTATGACTGAACACCATCATGTCAACTACACCATGGCACTAACCCTCCCCTGGTGTAACCTGAAGCTGTTTCCTCTTGCTCTGTCACTTGGTGTCTGGGAGAAGGGACCAACCCCCACCTGGCTACAGCCTCCTTTCAGGGAGTTGTAGAGAGTGATAAGGTCTCCCCTGAGCTTTGTTTTCTTCAGGCTAAACAGCACCAGCTCCCTCAGCTGCTCCTCATCTGACTTGTGCTCCGGTCCCTTCATGAGCTCTGTTGCCCTTCTCTGGACACGCTCCAGCCCCTCAGTGTCTTTCTTGTAGTGAGAGGCCCAGAACTGGACACAGGGTTTGAGGTGTGACCTCAGCAGTGCTGAGTACAGGGGAACAATCCCTGCCCTGGTCCTGCTGAGCACGCTGTTTCTGATACAGGCCAGGACACCATTGGCCCTCTTGGCCACCTGGGCACACACTGGCTCACGTTCAGTCACTGTTGACCAGCCCCCCCAGGTCCTTTTCCAAGGGCAGCTTTCCAGCCACTGTTCTCCAGGCTGCAGCACTGCATGGGGTTGTTGTGACCCAAGTGCAGGACCCAGCACTTGGCCTTGTTGAACCTCATAATATTGGCCCCAACCCATTGATCCAGCCTGTCCATATAAAACAAAGCATGAGAGTTTCTGGTGATACTTGTTTCATAGCTTCTTTCTCACAGACTCAAGGTGACTTACGGGAAAGATAACCTTCTAGTGAATGTATTGTTTCCATTGAAACATCAAGACGGTATTATTTTTCCCTTAGGCTCCATATTTTTATCATTAAAAATAAAGATCTCAACACTACACACATTTTTTGACCTTTTTACCAAGCACTGTAATGTTATGATTAGATACAGAGAAGGCTTAATGTCTTTGAGGAATCAGTATTATCTTTCTTTTCCTGCAGTTTTTTTAACAAGTTGATGTGACTTTTTCTCTGTTTAAGTGTTTTAAGATATACAGTGGTGTCGGTCAGAATATTTCTATCAAGACTATTTTGCTTGAAAATGGCCTATGATAGTACAAAACCTCCAGTGTTTGTATTTGTTATAGCTTTTACAAACAAAATATTAGCATATTTGAAATTAATTAATAAGCCATACTTGGTGAAGGAAATTAAAACCAGTCACATGGCAGAGACATTTTAATCTGTCCTAGTACTGACTTCATCTTCCATGATATTATTTCTTAAAATTTGGATCCATTTGGTTCATGTTATACCAGTGGAGGTTTTGGCACTGAATCTAGTGAAGTCATCATCCAGACCTTGCCTTGAGCCTGGAAACATGGTGCATATTTTTGCTGTGATTACCAAGAGCTGACTAAAACGATTTCTAAGGAAGTGTTTAAGACAAACTAAGGATAACAGACTGCAATAGCCAGAGCTATTGAATGGTGTGAGTTGGAAGGGACCTTAAAATTCATCTCATTCCAACCCCTTGCTGTGGACAGGGACACCTTTCACTAGGCCGGATTGCTAAAAGCTCCATCCAACCTGGCCTTAAACAGTTCCAGGGATGGGGCATCTACAGCTTCTCTGAGCAGCCTGTGCCGGTGCCTCACCACGCTCATAGTAAAGAATTTCTTCCTAATATCTAATCCAAACCAATTCTCTTGTAGTTTGAAGCCTTTCCTCCTTGACCTGTCACTCCAGGCCTTTGTGAAAATAGTCCCTCTCCATCTTTCTTGTAGGCTCATTTTAGTTACTGGAAGGCCACAATAAGGTCACCCAGAAACCTTCTCTTCTCCAGGCTGAATGAACCTAATTGCCTTAGCTGTTCCTTGTAGGAGAAGTGTTCCATCCTTCTAATCATCTTTGTGGCCTCTTTTGGACTTGCTCCAGCAGTTGATGTCCTTCCTGTGCTGGGGACCCCAGAGCTGGATGTCCCATATTGTTTGCAAAGCATCATTGATACCATAAAATATCACTGATACAAGAAAAAATATCGTTACAAGAAAAAATGATTGATGCAGGACCTCAAAATTCCAAAGATTTGAAAGTTGAATTCCACCGATTTGAAAGTTGAAGTGATGTTTCAAAAAAAAATTATGGAAAATTAACTTTGCCAGATTGATTCTAAGAAATATAGGGGCTTTTAAGAGTACGAAATGAGATGATGTGAAGAGTTCTGGGGGTTTTGACTGCCCAGGAGTTGATAGTACACCTGTGTAATTAACCTAACAAAATAAATTCTAACGCATAACTCATTTTGCTGCTTGCTTTCTCTTCAGGTTTGCCAATTTGTTGTATCTGTCAATGGCCTCAATGTTCTCCATGTGGATTACAGGACAGTGAGCAACCTCATCCTGACTGGCCCTCGAACAATTGTGATGGAAGTGATGGAAGAAATGGAGGCCTGAGAAGGCAAAAAACCCTATTACTGGACATTTTTGTGAGAGAAATAGCAACAACCATGGCGTGGCATGACACAAGGCAGCAGAATGTTGCGGTGTCTAAACAGATGATTTTGCTTTTAGGGGAGGGGGCTCTCTTTCATTTAACAATAATAGCACTGGTGATTATGCTAAGATGTGAACAACAGATACCAACATATTTTCACTACAGACTTCTCTTTGCCCAACAGAGACAAGATCCGGGCCTTTAGGTGTTCTGTCCAGCCATTACTGCATCGATGAGAATGGGTTCCAGCCTAAGAGGCCATGCATATTTCCTCACAGTCCACCACTGGATCAAAGCACTTCAGGAGGTGAAAGAGCCAAACACTGTGGGGTCAGGATGTGACAGATGGTTTGCATGACATATTGACGTTGATAAACATTGTCCTGGTGTCCAGCTTTGTCCCTGGAGCACGTGCAGTCATAGTTACACTCTCCTTGGGCCGAGGGACAGTTGACTAAATCCTGGCTGGAATACAGTCAAACGCAAACGAACTGCAAATGCATGAGAAAAGGTGTCTGTGCTCTGTAGAGAATAGTCTGCTATGAATCTTTGGGCCTGACTAAGT
Source organism: Eulacestoma nigropectus (assembly GCA_013397775.1). NCBI lineage: Eukaryota > Metazoa > Chordata > Aves > Passeriformes > Eulacestoma > Eulacestoma nigropectus. The sequence continues at coordinate 298,093 of VZTE01002174.1, forward strand.
ACACAGGTTAGTCTAGGAAGAAAATGGAAGAACGTGGTACTTTTACAAAAGCTGCCTTTGAAAATTGGTCTTTTAGTTTCAATGCCTGTGTGCTGGATTAGGTGCTTGAGTATAAAATAATGATTTTGAGGTTTTTTCCATATCTGTAAAGGAAAGGTGCCTCAGCCTTGCTATTCATCACTTTGGAGAAATTTTGGACACCTTAATTCCTAGAAGAAGAATATTTGGCAGGTTGCAGTGGGAAATTCACAGTGTTAGCATAAGGAATGATGCATCCAGATGCTCCAGTAGTGGAAGTACACTTCAAATTGAAGCAATGTACTTGAATGTACATTAAGCTTATTAGCACTTTCCAATCATCTGATGTGTTGCAAAGAACCAACTTCCCACACAAGCTGCATTTGACACTATTACAAATAAAACATTGTATTTAACTGACTCTTACTGTTTCTGAAACGGTAGAATTTCTTCATTGATGAATTCATGAAAGAAATATTTTTTAAAAACATATATAAAATTTCCATATTCTGCAGCTGGGTGACTCTTCAACTCGACGGTAAGGGGATTGCATGGGTTTTCTTTGATCTTTCAACTGAATAAATACATCCTGCCCCACGAAATTATGAATATATTTTGCAGAATTTCTCTGCTGTCTAAATTTTACAATTAAAGCTTGACTTTCTGTATGCACATACCCCAAATCATTCAATTATGGGATGGGGAAAGTATTTTTCCTCAAATAATTTTGGAATATGTTTTGTATTAAAAATTGTTCTCACTAAATAAATTGCTCTTTTAGTATGTTTTTCAGTTAAACACTTTTACTTCCGAGATACAGCAAGACTTCAAAATCACATATGCCTTCAGCATTGTAGGAAGAAGTCCTTGTGTTGTTTGTTTCTGGTTTTGTATATCTGTGATTGTATTTTCACCAAGAAAACTTCTCACATTCCACTAATATGCAGCAGTGCAGGGAGGTATAAAATTGCAGCTGCTAACTTGATGCTAACCAGGCACAAGAGTGTTTGGAGGGTTTGTTCAAACTGTCATCTGCTATGACCGTTCTTGATCCCAACTGTACTCCCCAAAATTTTGGTACACACGTATAACCCATAGCAGGTTACATTTTACATTTCATCTATAATAAATAGTTGGGCACATAATGTTATATGAGATTGTAATAACTGTCCATGGTATCCACTCAGAACAGTTGGAAACAATCTTGTTGTTCCAGAAACTTTGCAGTATACTGTAAGTATTTTGAGTTTGTATATCCAGGAATGCTTCTCTAAATATTTCTATTTAATTTCTATTTTTTTTTCATGGGTTGTTTTGGTGGTTTAGCCCCTTTAAAATATAAATTCTGCATGTTAGTCTAAGTTAAATATTACAATGTGAAGGATTTTGTTAGCAAAATGCTAATGATTCTCTCTAATGCCATCATGGATTCTTCTGTATTACATCTCTTGCCTTAGTTAATATTCTGCTACAAGTTCTCTGTAGCTTACAGATAATTAAAAAACTGGGTCAGAATTTGGCTTAATAATGCATTACAGAGTGCACTTTAGACTGGAGCAAAAAGAGTGGGAATGGGGGCAGGGAGGAATCTGTGGATTTCATTATGTTACAGATTGGAGATGGCATCTTGATTCACAAGATACATTAGTCTCTATCACAATTTGAGCACTGCTACTTGCCTTCTGTTTAACAGGGATTTCCACATTATGTTCTCAGCTTGATTGACAATCCAGGATTTAAGTAATTCTTTTCCTCTTCAATGTGACAAAGGTATTCAAATTGTGTCTGCAATGAAATTTTGTTTTTTGGAAAAAAGGATGCAAAGTCAACAATTAAGCTATGAAATGTATCATTTCCAATTAAATTGCAGTTTGTCTGCACACAGTGCTGCATATGCTCCGAGACATCCCACAGGAGTCAGTGTCAAACTCTCATGCACTTCAGAGGGCACAGAATTTTGAATATAACAGAGCACCTTGCTTCCTGCAAAGTGCCTGGGGAAATGTAAGATTATTCACAGAAGTGAGGCATTTCAAGAGATGCATGAATGTCACAGTGTAGAATGAAGCAAGAAACCAGAAATTAAAAAAACAAACCCTGGCATCAGCAGTAATAGCTTCATTAAAAAGACACGCATTTTTGTAAGACTTACTCTCTTCTGTGATCGCATTTTTGGTTACTACAAGTCTTGTGAGATCCTTTAATAAATCTTTATGCCTTAATCACTCAAATGTACATGTACATTTGCAAATCATTTATGGACATCTTCAAGCAATGTAATATTTAATTAAATTCAAGTAGCAGTTAAGCTAATTGGAGCATTAAATCAGTGCAATATTTCTCTTTTTTTTTTCCTGTTATATTTCCTACAAGATAATTATTTTCATTATCTTTTTCAAGATCAAATACTGTGTGTATAGTATTGAACACAACTGCTTCCACAGCTAGTCCCATGGAAGGCATTTCATTCACACAATGATGCAATAATCCACTTCAGGTATATCAGAACTTAATTGTCTGCATTTTAGGTCTGCATAGCAGCTGAAAATAAAACTTTCAGAATTAAAAAGACATTGTGGTGTCATAGCAGCATCTGAAATATGAGTGGGTGTGGCATGCTGTACCTTCTTCTATGAGATTACATTCAGGAAGAGGTCTGGAATGAAAAGGTCGTACAGTAGGACTGTTTTTCAAAGTGTTTTTCTTCTTTTTTTCTTCATTTTCCACTTATAGCCTCACTAATGACTGAAGAGCGCTAGGGATGTGTCAAATGCTGTCCCAGAATTACTGGTTTGATGGTCAGCTTGTTCCCTTAGCATGGTCTGGATCTCTGAGAAACTTGCCCCAGTGTAGTTCAGAGAATAACATGAGATCTGAATCTGGGCACATTTGTTGTGCCTCTTGGCCTTCAGACCAGAGACAATCTCTGTATTGACTTGATGTACTAATGTGGACATAAACAAAAGAGTAGTCTGAGGATTAGGAAGAAGAAGCAACTGACTTCTTTCTTCTTCTGTGCTGACAGCTATGATGCATGGAGGTTTCCTTATAGATGGAGAGAGAATGATCAAACTATGGGGTAATGCTCTAATAATTTCAGATAATACTGGGAATTAAATATTAATTTTTAATGTTAATTTTTCTAGATAAATATTATTCTAATTTTAGGGACAGGAGAAACTGAAACAATACGTTTTGCAAAAGTGTTTGCCTAACGCAAGACAGACTGAGAAATCAATTGTTGCAATTATGAGTATTTTCTTCCCAGTGTGTAATCGGAACTAGACCACTTATGTAAGTGAAAAAGCATGTGTGTGTCACATATATAAGTACAGTTAGACCACACCACTCTTCAAACAAAATGAGAGAACTTCCTACCTTTTACAATAACATTGTCATTAAGGGTTTTAATAAATCACCCTCTAAATGTTAAATGTATTTATCTGGTGAGTGATGTGGCTTATATTTTTCACTTTTATGTGATACTTATAAAAACAGAAATAGTACCTGCCAATTCAGTAATTCCCTTTGTATACTCACAGTGCAGATAAAAATATCATTAACGTTCCAGAGAGGTTGAGTGATTTTAAACCATTAGATTTCTCTATAAACTTGTACATAAATAAATATTTATACCTTAATTTTTAAAAGGAGACACTTAATGCAAGAGAGAATTTAAGAATGTCAAAGGATGTCACAGGAATCAGTGATACAATTAATTTGTACTATCAAGACAGTGTTTCACGTATAGCTACTTAGTCTTTGTACTTGCAGTTCCTGAGGAAAATTTTGAAGTATTCAGAAGGGAGTAGCTGTAACTGTCAAACTGAATGTCCTCTAGGAAAATGGCTGTTGTTTTGCAGTTAGGTATCCACTCTCATATTGGCCATGGGAATTGTGCATTTCCAGTACTGTTGAAACTCAAGATTCATAAGCACACACTTAAAATGCAACGCTTATCTTTAGAGCAGGGGTTTGAAGCAGACACTGTACTGTAGGCAGCACAAATCATTGTAATGCCTCTTATAGAAAAATGCTGCCATGTACCCATAGGTTTCCCATCCTGTGTCACTGTAACTCTCCTTGAACTTAGAATACAACAGTCTCCTACTGGCTTTTGTATGGCCTTGTCAAATAATAATCATAATTTCTTTCCAGAATTTGCAGGTGATTTGCAGAGGAAAACTCTCTTTTTATATGCAGCCCCTTGCTTCTGTTCCTAAGGTGCTTCTGCCCAGAGACATCTACAAACTACTCTCTAGATTACAGTACACAGACAGTTAGTGGTATACTGACCACTTCAAATAGTCATTTCCATCATGCCTGAGCAGCTGAACTCCTCCTCTCCAGGGAAATGCTCCCATTTCTCCTGCTGCTGCATGCACCCCAGCAGGCCAAGCTGGGGAACACTGGTCAAAAGGACAGCCCACACCCACCAGACTGTTTTGCCTTTACCAGTGATTTATGAATATATTTAATTTTCTTTCCTATACTACTTACTTTGCCGCGTAGTTGACATTGATCCTACTTTATTCTTCCAGCTCAAAAAATGTTTCTGGAAGATCTTGATGGTCCTGCTTTCTTTGTATTTTTACTAGTCTGTTTTTGAGTGCCTCTTTACCATGATCACCATCACTAGCTTTTCATAAATTAGCTGTGCTTATTTATCAAGCTTAATATTTCAGGAAAACAGGTGAATTGGCTGCTGCTTTACAATCAAATGTTAACTCACGTATAAAAAAAGCCTCGAGGCAAGAGAACAAAGTTAAGAAAAAGTTACCATAAATGATGGAATAATATTCATTTTAGATATAAAGCACCACCACATCTGCTCTTAACAAAGCTGCATATGATTCATGACACAATATGGGCCACAGCTTTCATGGACTTTCTCAGATTATGGAGACAAAAGAAGAGAGACCTCCAAAGAGTGGTGTTCTCTTTGGGCCCCTGGATAAGCTACCTGTGATTTCCTTCCCTCCCACACTGGCTGGACACAGCCTTTCAACCGTAGCTGGGCTTGGAACCACATAAACTCTTGTCTTCACTGCTAACTGTAAAGACTGCAGATTTTTATAATCACATTTTGTTTTCCACTTCAGGTTTTAGAGTTTCTTTTATTAAACAGAAAAACAATTAATTTCTCCATCTATCTGATAAAGAAATGCTCCTTTTTTTATGTTTCCAGTGGGACATGTGATGAACAGAAATACTTTTCAGTTTGTACTCAAGCATGACTCAGGGAATTCTTGTTCTTACCTGCCCTTCTCAGGCAAACCTCCTCTGGGAAAATTTAATGAAAATTTCATGAAAACCCAAGCAAAACCCACAATATGATGCCTATTAGTAGATCATAGCTGGAAAATACGTAGTATGTTAAAATAATTATTTTTTTAAAAAAAGACAAAAAGAGGCAAGTTAGCTTGTTTTAAAATCCTTGTTGATGATTTTAAAGAAGGAGCAAAATGAATGTAGACCACAGAAGAGAATCCATTGGGCAGATGCAGTGAAGGAGCGTAGTACGGAAAGGTTCTATCAAAGAATGATAAGAATGGTTTGGGTTGGAAGGGACCTTCAAGATCATCTAGTTCCAATCCTCTGCCATGGGCAGGGACACCTTCCACTAGACCAGGTTGCTCAGAGCCCCATCCAACTCAGTCTTGAGCACTCCCAGGGATGAGACAGTCCCATAATGTCCGGTTAAGTTTCTTAATACCATCCCAGAAAGAAAAAGTGTTGTAGTTTTATGGCTAAATTTACAATTTATGTTCTTAATCCTGCCTTTTCTGTAAGAACAAAGTTGTGATTAATGCTTTTACATTTATGAATATTCAATCCTAAAATGCAGTACATAAGAATATAGTAAAGATATGTTTGTTTGGGAAATATCTCCATTTCAAATGTAACAAACTACCCAAACAAAACATATCCTTTAACAAAATCAGTTTCTTAACTTACAATATGAAGTAATTAAATTTTTTTTTCATATCTTCTATTTATAAAATAGAATGCAAACACTGCATGTATCAAATAAAAATAAATACACTTGCAGGCTGCACTGAGCAACTGCTTTGTCAGTGGACTCCAGCAATGGGGCTAAACTGAGTGCTTCAGGTTTATTAACAAAAGCTTAATTAAGCATGATGCTGAGCAAAGCCTGGGAAATATTAAGTGATTACACTCAGAAGTGCTTAGTAGTTTGCAGGATCGGGAATCCATTTAATTTCTCTTCTCAAAGTGCCCTAACAGCCTTGCTTTGCCTGCAAAATATTTCCAGAAACATGATAAGATTTTCTTAAAAGTAATTTAAAAATTGCGGGTGGAATGTACTAGCTTTTATGGCTTAACTTGGAAAGGAAGAAACATGAAAGTATTTAAGATCTTAATGTTACATTTTCCTGGTGTCTGTTTTGTTTTGTAAGCATTTTCAGCTCAAATGCTTTTTGAAGATAACTTTATTCACCCTTTTTTTGTTACTGCAGCTGGGAAGTGTGTGTGGTTTTTTTGTTTTGCCAGAAAAAAACAAGATCCTGTTGAATATTAAAATATTCAATATTTCATTTTCTATTACACTGCATCAGGTGAATTTTCTATTAAATGCTTAAAAGATACATTTACAAAAGACTGCTGAGTTACCCTCTTAATGTTTGATTTACATGATAAAATGTGTGTTATTGTGTGTTACACTTTTGTTTCATTTCCCACTGTACATGATTGTATTATTGTTCATTCTCCTAAGAAATTATTTTCTGGGAGTTATTGATTCACATTCCTTATACTAGCATCAGTATTCCATTTAAATATAAATCCCCTGGACCTTATCTCCTATAGTTAAAGACAGAAAAAATCTCTTCTGGTTCAGAAATTTTAATTCGGAAGATGAAGGCACAAAAAACATTTAACTCTTGCTGATTACTGCTTCTTTCTCAAGAAACAGACAATGCTGTCTTAATGTGCCGAGCTCCAGGAAGTCATCTAATACAGGAATAAAAACTTCATGATTAGGATCAAATTGTCCACATTTTAAAGGCTCTTTGATGATACCCTTTGCCAGTAGTTATCATGATTAACTCCCAACAATGGGCTTGTGATTGCCAAGATGACCTTTGGCACACGGGTTAATGCAGTGCTCTTTTCCCAGGACTGCAGGTAGTCTGAAAAAACATCACAGCAGGCATCTCCTTCTACTTACCTAATTGGAATTGGAGTTCAGAAAGCAGGGGCTTGGTTCTACTGCATACACATAAATGTCAAGTGCCATTGAAGATGCTTTTAGGGTATTTGAGACATTCTTCTGTAGCAGAGAGCACCTTCAGGGAAGTCTATGACCCCTCAAAATCACATCTAGAGACTAAGTCCCAGAGGACATCTTAAATATTACAGGATTCTTCAAAATGCATTGGTCACCTCTGTGTGAACAACTGAATGACATCCCTAATAATCACCACTTAACATCAGCTAATTCAATTGTCTCACTGCTGGTAATTTTTTTGGAGTTACCCAGCTGTATATTCAATTAGCACTGTTGATGGAAAAGAACATCCTGGCTATCCAGCCAATTCCCAGAGAAGCTGCTACACACTTGTATCATGCAGAACTGACTGTGATGATGTGCTGTTATGAAATGTCTCAAGAAATGTGTCTCCTTTTCCTTTCCTCTTATGCTTTTAGTCAATATGCAAAGTGGCCTCTCACACAAAGATCACTTTGCTTCCGAATTGTCTATTGCCAGTCAAGGGGACTGGAGCCATTTGTCAGCTGAGCTGTAATCTATATGTATAAATGATTGTATATAATTACTTCCTGCATGTTTCAACAGATTGCCCTGCTTTTTGGGTGTTATTGTTTTTAAGCTGTCCTGAAAAGTACTAATTTCACCCAAGGAGTCACAGCAAGGCAGCGACTTCTCCCATTAGAGAAATGGAATTGTAAGAAGGAGGAGCAGCTCCTGCAGACCCAGCACATGAGAACAGATGCAGCAGCAGCTGAGTATTTCCACATAAACCTAGGTTTTATTGCACTGCTTACAATATGACAGGTATTGTAGCTCTTGGGTGCCTTGAGGTATTTATATACCACCCTACACATCAGCGATGGCTCTCCCTGCTGTGTCCCTTGCACCACAGTCAGTCACATCTCAGTGTTTGACATCTCAGCCTTTGGTACAAGGGGAGTTTCTGCTCATCCCTGTAGCAGAAGGGGGCACAGGCAGCGTCCAAACACAAGTGAGGAAATTGAAGAGAAATTTATAGAGAATTTAGGTGATGACATAAAAAAAAAAATACATTGAAATCCCTGTAAACTCACACACGTGTTTAGTGGGCCATTGGGATTGAAGATTTCACCACTAGTTACCTAACATGCTGTGACTGTAGCATTACTAGCTGGCTTATACCTCTTCAGCATGTTCACGTTTTTCATGGTTTTACAGGACATGCTCAGGGTCCCCCAGCCCCACATCCACCACTCTCCAAGTGTTATCACATGAGGTCCTAGATCCAGTGTACACAACGTAAAATCCATGTGGGTGTCCTGGATATCTAAGGCTGTCAAGGAAGCCTGCAGAGGAGCAGAGCTGAAAATCAATCTCTCAAAACCTTGGCCAGTTTGCAGCCTGCAGGACAGCCGTTCAGAGAGCAAGCAAGGCACACACTCCCTAATGCAAAAGACAGCAGTGCCCTGTACTGACTGCAACCCACAGGCTCCACGGCTGTGGAAAAATATTTCCCTTTATGTATTTTGAATCTTCTGTAGCCATAAATGTGTTATTTGCAACCTTGTGTTTCAGTTTTGGCACACTCTTGTCACCAGTGTGCCAGGTACCCGTCATGCACGGTCAACCTGTGACCTCCTCAGCTCCACAGTTGTCTTTGAGCTCCTCAGCTCCACAGTCCTCTTCCAGCTCCTCTCCAAGCTCCTCTTGCTCCCAGGCTGTCCTGGCGAGAGGCTCCGTCTGCAGCCAGCCCCAGAGCCAGAGCCTGCCGGCTGAGCTCGCTGAGGGCTGGCCCAGGCCCTGGCCCCGGCACTAGAGGCCTCTGCGTGCAGCGTGTGGGAGGATGTGGAGGCCAAGCGCTCCTTGCGCAACTGCCCGAGCTGCGCAGCCAAAGCCGTGTTTGCAAGGCCACAGAAACAGCCTGCGGTCTGTGAGGAGCCTCGCCGAGTACAAAACACTCTCAGCAGCGTGTGCACTTCAGGATTTGTCCAGCACATTCCTGCCTGCCCGTAAAAGCAAGCACTGGGAAGCCCACAGGCTTTTCAAAGGAATAATTTCATAGCTAAATGATGAGTATTGCTATAGTTCACACAATACTTTTAGTACAATAATGTAAGTGGGAATTTGTAAGTAAATATGACAGGTTAGCATCTTTTGAACTATGACAGCTGTAAAATGTGGGTTTCTTCATTCTTCATTCTTTCTTCATTCTTGCAAAAAGACTGAGAATTATGAAGAGTTCAGATGTTTAATTTTACCTCCATTAATAATTCTGATTTTGTTACTGACATTAATTACACACTGGAAGCCCTATAAATCTTACATACTCACTAAGCAAGTGAAGAAAATTAATGCTAGTTTAACAAATAGTTTTGAAAATTTCTTGAGAATGCAGTTAGGCAAATGACAATAGTGATTATAAATATTTATGGTGACCTTCTGTTTAATTTACCTACTGGAAAATCAGAAATAATTCCATTAAGTGTACAAAAATGCCACCTGCCTATAATATTAGAAGGAAAATTACAGTCTGACTTCTTACTGGCAGGCTGATTTTAACAGCAGAAAGATAAGACAGAAAAATAAGTTCATATTTAGGATGTTATTTTTCAAATCCGCACTGGACTTGACCACCAAATGCAGCCTTGGTTTTAAAACAAATGCTACTCAACATGAGAAGGACAGATTTGACCATGACAATTTTCTAAATCAACCTCTAAAAAAAAAAAGTCAACAAAAAGGAGACTGGATGCTCCTTGTGCCGGTAAAGAATTATTAACCTGTTCCACTGATATGCAGGGTAGTGATACAGCAGCACTAAAGCACTGAGTGTCATTCAGGCAGTTGTTTTAATGGGCCACTTTCAGTGTGCCACACCAAGCTCTCACCTAATCCTGTGAACACAAAAACAAGCCACAGCACTGTGCTCTTACTGTGTTCCTCTGCTGAGGAAACTTTATGTGCTATGAAATACAAGTTTTGATGAAAAGTTTTGAAAATTAACAGAATATACATAGCAATCTGAACTTACTTGTCTTATGATTGTAATACTTTCTGGACATGGCAAATTGCCGTAGGTGCAATTTTTTAACAAAAAGATAACATAGTAAGAATGAGGTACACTGAAGAAACAAAATTGTTATTCACTTTTTTCCAGTTATTTCTTTTTTTCATTAGTGTGCAGGCAATAACTATTCAAGTTTTTAAAATTTCAGCAGATATAATGCAAAGAAAATGAAGTTCAGGCTGTAGAGAAGGGCAGAAACATGATTTTAGGAAATGTACCTTTTTGCTTTACAGTTGATGTCAGTAACAAAATGCCTCGTTACTGCCTGTTCCTTTCTCTGATACAGTACAGAGCAGCTAATGGACAAACACCTGGATGGTTCTGCATCACCTGGTGCAGAACTGCTCAAGGAGAGCTGCTGGGTGTGAGCTGAGCCTGAAGATTACAGAATTTCCAAGGTGCTTATAGCTCACTTTGAAATCAGCTGATCCTATTCTCCCTCTTCCCTACCAGTGAGTTTTGCTCTTCATTGTAATGGAACATAGCCAAATCCCAACTAAGTTGCTTTTATCAGTGCACAGATGCAAGTCCCTATTGTAGACTTCTACAGCTTGCATATTTTAGGCCCAATGCACAATTATTTTACTGCGGAAATCTCACTGTCCAAACCCACATTCTCCTCCTGTTCAGCTTCCCAGACCTTCCAGGCTGGCAACCTAAACAGTGACAGAGCACAGGGAAGACAAGAGGGAGAGCCCTCTAAAGATTAATATCAGTCAAATAACAGTCTGATTCCTCCTATGGAGAGCTACCTCTGCTATATGGGAGACAGGAAGGCAAATTATTCCTTCAGCTGGCTTTGGGAAAAAATAGTTGATCAGGATGAGATAGGATTCTGATGCATCTTGATGTAGTTGAACTGCTGTCTAATTATCTGTATACTCAGCCTCTTACACAGGCTAATATTAGCTGCAGCAAGCCAGAATATGCAAAAGCAACGTGAACATATGGACTGTTACTACAAGGATTCACACACTCGCTTCCCAGTGCGAAAGCATTCAGAGTTTTCAGGGTTTAAGGACTAATTTGTCAGGTTAAACCTTGCTATTTGAAGGGAAGGACTGGCTGATGGCTCCAACAGCAGTAACTCCTTTCCATGTGCTGGACAATAATAACAATAATAGATTTATGATTAGCTGCTATTTTTATTATTACAAAAAACAACATTGTGAAATGCCCACTGGCCTAAAGTAGATGTTTTGACTGTTCTTCCAAGACTGCAAGCCTCAGGACAGAGATTTGGATTGTGTAAGACCGTGAAGAACATCTACTATTCCACCATTATCTCTGAAGATTATGCTGTAAGAAACACTGTGTAAAAAACAAGACATTATTTTTATTATTTTTTTGTAACATGTCTGACCCCAAACACTGTGTTAAACAGGCCACAGATAAACTTTTTTCTGTGTACCATAAGACAAAGAACATGACTGTGGCCAGTGCCAATATTACAAGAACATTTAAACTATCATTTATGAAAGATGCTACCTATAAATTAAAGATTACAAAAGGGTCCAAACAGTGATAATGAAAAGGAAACGGCAAAAAAGTGATGATAATGGGCATTATGGTACTTGGACAAGAAGCCTGAGATGAGAAGTCAGTCACTACATTTTAATATACAAATACTAGAAAATGATGTAGAGTCATGGATGGAGTGTTGCTAAATATCCTATTTTTACCTGTTTTTGTGGAGAACATGGATTGAGGTGATGTTTAGGGCAAGAACCAAATACCTCAAAAAGTTTTACAACAGCATAAAATACAGTCTCTGAGAGTTGAGAGTGAGTGAAGGAGAAAAAAAAGGCTAACACAAAAGCTTTTGAGATGTTATCTGCTTTTTGTGGTTGTAGACTATTGCCTCTCCTTTTTTCCACTTTCTCATTCTTGGTCACAATACCCTATAATTCTTTAAATCATCAGATCACTTTGGAGCATGATTTCTGACAGCTCTTTGTTTAAGGCTAGAGTATATACTTCCTTTCCTCCTATGTAATTTCCAGTTATTTTTGACTTTACATTTAAGGTGCTTAAATCATGTTCGGTGGGAAGTGTCCAAGCACTTCCTGGCTGCACATGCAACACAGAGCTAATTCTGCAACAGATGCAGAACCAAAACAGCCTCCTTCTCTTTATCACAGCAATTCTTAGCAAACCAAAATGACCATCTCAGTCTCAGGAAGAGCTCAAAGACCACAGACACAGGCACTCTTGCAGTGCAGGTACCACTGTCTAACCTCAGCTGTCACCCTGAGCAGCACCGCAGTCCATCCCACAGCAGCAGCTTTTCCTCCTCCTTGGAGACTCAAGGGGTTGGCTTTGGCTGAGTGGAACCTTTCTGCACAGAAGGGGAGTAATCCAAGTCTTTACAGCTGATAATTTCTTGACTCTTATAACGTAGATAAAAGAGTTATGTTTTAACAGACACAGTATTGAATTTGGATCCGCAGAAGCACAAGAGATAGAGGTTTGTGAATCCACAGAAGAGATGTTTATCCAAGACTGCCCCCCTCTGTTACTGCTTCACAGCTAAAAAAAAAATTGCTGTAAATTCTTCTCATACCTGATAAAGTGAGATTTCCAATATACTGATTTTTAGTATCAGTATTTATTGGAAAAATAAAACCCAAATAATATAAAACATAAATAAAAAGTTAAATACTCCTGAAATATAAACATGGAAGGCATACTGAATTTCTTCAGTGAGTATTTGAGCAGGGGTAATTTTACTGAGCTGTTTGCAGCAAATAAAAATATTTATATTTCTCTTGGGTTTTCTCTACTTGCATTTTGTATGAAATTACTCTAAAATACAGGCTACGATTTTTTACAAAAAATTTTTACAAAATTTTTTTGCCTTTTCTTTGGCAAAGACAAATCTCAGGCTTATTTCTGTTTCATGAAGTTTCTGCTAAGGTCAATTCAGTATTTTATTCAGGGAAAGCTAACTTTAAATGTTTAACATATGCTTCAATAAATATTGAAAAACTAAGTCTATTCCTGAAAATTCCAACTGTAATGCTTAAAACTGAATAGGGGAACAAAGCACCCATGTCTGAATCTCATCATCCACTTCAAATCCCTTAAAACAAAGGCAGCAAAGAGAAGGCTGTTGAAAATTGAACAAATGAAACAGTTTAGTGAATAAAAATTTTGAGAAATATAAAGTTCTGTCTTAAAGGCGAGTTTGGTTTGTGTGTTTATTCAGTGGTACAAAAAATGCTATGTGATACTATTCTAGGAGACAACTGTAATTATTTTTTAGAGTCTAATGAACAGATGCTTTTCTGAAAATTGCGAGTTAGAAAAACTGAAAATTCAGTTTTTCAGTAATCTACAAGATGGAAAACCAGATCATTAGACAACATTTAATAAATCTTGTTCCTCACGTCAAACATGTACTAGAGAAGTGCTTAGAGTGAGGTGGACCAGAGGTGCGTAATTACAGCATTCAAGGGTGTTCAGGGTAGGAACTCACTCAGAGCAGAAGCTCAGTAGGAGAAAGACAAGAAGCTCTGCTTCTTTTAGGTAATAGCTTAAGATATGTGTTATTTGGAAAGGAATTCTTTCTTGTTACATACATGCCTTGCATTCATTACTTATGGTATTTATTACAGAGACCACCACAGCATTGCTTCCAGCTCTTACTGGTTTAAATATTAATTTCAGCCAGGATTTCATTCCAAAGAAAATTACTTCTTGCACAGACAGCCAGAATCTGTAACTCTTATGCTTATTCAGTAATGGGGCGAATCCTTCCTTCACTGTGTTAAGTTGTACCATTGGTGGGCTGCAACTTAATCTGTACCAGAGCATAATCCAGTGAAACCTTTTGCCAGACTGATGTTGTATTTGTACCTACCCATTTCCAGCTGCTGGTAGATCCAACTTCACAAAGTCTGGTTGTTCCTCTTTACTCAGGGCACCCTGCCTCCATGCTGGCAGTGTCCCAGGACCTACCCACCAGATGCAGTGCTCTCTCGGGAGGGTGGATGAAGTCTTGGCATGTAGCCCGGGACCAAATGGAAGCAGTGATCACATTATGACTGCAATGTATTCATCTTAACTTTAGTAATGCTTTCTCCCATAACTTCCTCATAGAAACACTGCTGAGGCATGGACTAGATAAGTGGACAGAGACATGAAGCCAATGAAAATTGGCTGAATTTCTGGGCTCAAGGGGACCCGATCAGGAGCATGAAGTCCAACTGGAGCTCAGTCACTAGAGATGTACCTCAGGGGTTAATACCAGAGCCAATACTGCTTTGACTCTTCCTTACTGGACTGGTCAATGGTGGAAAGTGCATGTTGAACAAGTTTGCAGATAGCAAAAAAGGCTGTGAGGAGTGACTAAATCATAAGAAGGTTCTGCTACCCTTTGTAGTACCCTCACCAGGGTGCAGAAATGCAAAATAGGAACGTTATGAAGTTCAGCAAAAGGATGTGTAAGCTCCTGCCCTTTGGGAGGAATAACCTCAGACACCAGTACACACTGGTGGCTGACTGACTTTGCAGAAAAGGCACTAGAGTGGAGGACACTAAGCTGCTGCTGAGCCAGCAGTGTGCCCTTGCAGTACAGAAGGCAAACAGCCTCACAGCCTGCATGAGGAAAAGCACTGCCAGCATGTCAAGGAGGGTGATCTTTCCCCTCTGCTAAATCCCTGCATCTGGATGCTGGGTCATGTACTGGAGTGAGTCCAGAGAAGGACCATGAAGATGATTAAGGGCTTGGAGCATCTTTCGTAGAGAGAAGGCTCAGGGAGATCTTAGCCATTTGGATAAATAAATACCTGATGGGAAGGAATGAAGAGGGAGCCAGACGTTTCTCAGTGTACCAAGCAACAGCATGAAAGGCAATGGAACAAACTGAAACACATTAAATTCCCTCTGAACACAAGAAAACATTTGTGTTACAGTAAGTTTTTTTTCTCTTCATTGTGAAGGTTGTCAAATGCTGGAGTAGGTCACCCAGGGGGGCTGTGGAGTCTCCATTCCTGGAGATACTCATAACTCAACCTGACATGGCCCTGGGAACCCACTCTAGCTGACCCTCCTTGAACAGCGTGGAGTTGGACTAGATGTTCTCCGGAGATGCCTTCCAAAGACTCTGTGATACTGTATAATGCTGCTGGGTCCAGAACATTGCCCAGCAACAGATGAGGAAACACTTCTTTCTTGTTGCAGCATGGGGGAGAAAAAGCACACACAAGCCCTTCCTGTCCAGTGAGGTAAGATGGGCTCCTGCCCTTTGAGCACATCAGAGAGGATAACACCACTTCTCTGGTGCTCTGCTGTTTCACTGCAGCCATGAGGAGGCTGGGGCTGGAGGAATTTGCACCTTCAGCATCTCAGCAAGTGGAACTCAGCCTCCCTGCTGCTCACGGACTTTAATAAGTTGCTGAAGTCCCTCCCTAAATTGATCTGGACAAGCTGCACATGTCAGAGGGTCAGAAGGATGAAAGTAGCTCCTGACCATGTTGCCAGGCTCATACAGCTATATTTACTCCTCAGCACTGGCCAGAAAAAGGCTCAGAAACTAGCTGAGATGTTGAACTGTAAACACAGGATAGATAACCTCACCTCACAAATCTAAAGAGATCTGATTTGACTGCAGAATGAAAAGCCAACTTTATGAAACACTAACCTTGTCATTCTTGACATTACCTTCTTCATACTGGGAAGAGAACAGAAAAATACATGACTGAATAATATTTGGGGTTTTTTCCATTTCCCTATGGTCTTTTTGCCCAGTTTTGCTCTTTCCTGCATGTTTGGAGTAGCAGGACCAACTCTAAACATGAACTTCGATGGCCATGGCATCAATCTGGTTTCTTCTGCATCCCTTTCACTTACCTCATTATGTGTAATAAGCTTCAGATGAATAGACCTAGCAGCTCACTAAAGTGCTGACAGCACTGAAATCCAAAAAGTATCAAGGAAACGAAAATGACTTATCAGACATGTCAACGAATAATGAAGCAAAGTTGGACTATTTTGACAGTTCCTGCCTAAAAATAGAGATGTAAAAAGCCACATTTGTGGGGTTGATATCAGAGAAATAGTTGTAGCACAAGGAAAGCCACTCGAAAAAAAAATACTTCACAAAAAATACCTATCCTTTTCAGAAGTCATTTCACTGTATATTCACATCACAAAATAATTGTCTTAACTAATGAAGAGAAACATTAAAAAGTAAGCATGTATGGCTAATAAGTTAGAGAAGGTGCATTACAATTAAAATATTTTTTCTCTATTTTTAATTTGGGCAGAATACGGTCCTAAGTCCTTCTCTCCTCTCTCAGTGCATGACTTACTTCATAGATCACCTAATTACTGCCAGTGTTGACAGACTGATCTTGGCAAACCACTTTTCAAAGAGCATATAATGTTCCATTATAGTTAACAAAATGTAAAGCAAAAGTCAGTTATGCTTCACCTTGGGTATTATCTCTGTCTTTGTGTTATTGAGTTATTTTAATAGCAAAAAAAGAAAATTCTATGAATTGTTGTTAGGCCTAGGGAGTTGTTTGAGTCATTCAAATAGATGTACCATAGCCCAAATCTTTGACTGTGACTGAAGCTTTTGGATGCTAGAGGAGAAAGGGCATTTAAAATTGTTCATTTCTTTGTAAGGTATTTTAGTTTAGGAGTTAAGAATGCTAGTCAGCTTTAAAAACATCATTTTAATAAAAAAATACAAGACCTGATTAGTTTTTGATTATTTGCCATTTGAAAATACAACCCAAACTTGATATTCTCATTTCCAAGATCTAGTGAAAAACAGTACATACTGCATTCATTAGTATATGAAAAAAGTCAGAGAAGTGTTATAAAGTATATCCTAAAAAGCAGAAAATATGAAAAAAAAGATAAGGATTGATAATTACAGTGCAATTCTGCCCCACGGCCACCAAAAACATCCATTTTTTTGGTTTCTGTTCAGTTTGCACAAATACTGCTGCTGGTGATCCGTTGCTTGGTTTAATCATACCATTAGATATTCAGCCAGATCACTTTGAGATCATGAGCCTGCACTAATTCTGTTGTTGTGATGGATTAATGGAATTGTTTCCAGCTGTTTTTCCAATATCATTGCCATGTAATCCTATTTATAGAAATGTTGTGGAATCTACACTGGCCAAGCAAAAGATGGTCCGTATCTTGCTGATATGAATACTTTTAAAATGTGCTGACTGTAAATTGTTGTAGTGCTTCTGAAATCACTGAGGCTTGGCCAATTCAAAATAGTGGAAAGTAAATTTATGGGGCCAATTCACAATCAGTAAATTAATTCTTAAAACTCAAAGGTTTTTTGTTTGTTTGTTTGTTTTTTAATGGAAGACAAGAAGGAAACATTGGTAAATCATTTGTACATTAATATTAAGCATATTGTGATCTTACTCTATTTCCAGATGTGCACATTATACAAACTCTTTCAAGGAATCTTATCTTTTAAATTTACCTTGAACTTGTGAACAACAATAGTTCTTCCTTATAATGCAAGGAGATCTATGGTGCCTTCCAGAGAAAGCTGAGTAAACTCAATGGTAATAAGCATCATTAGCTCTAAAAGTGGTCAAATAATGTTAAAATTGCATTGCAAATAAGGAAAATAAACAGATAAGAATAAAATCAGCTGAGTTACACTTGAAAGCACACACTTTGCATAATCTTAAAATATTAATTTCAATTCTGATGCAAACAGGTGAATAACAACTAAAGTATAAAGACATTTGAAGGCTACAAAGAGTTACAGAATCTATTTACCCACCAGTGGAATCCTCAAGACCTTTCTCTGTTGAGTCACAATACTCGAACTAGCTGCAGCCACAGGATGGTGCTCATGGACTTTGGATACCACACTATAAATCTGGGAGGAGAGGGGGAAAAAAAAAGAGAAAGAGAGGGAGCCAGACTCTCCCCTTGGCAGGCTGTTCCTTGTCCTACCCTGAAATACATGAGCCAGCAAGCAATCGTGGATTGGGCTGATTTACCTCTCTACATTTACCAAGTCTTCAGGGGCACTGCAAATAGACTGATCCATCAAGGGAAGCCAGTAAATGTTATCTTTTTGGACTTCATCAAAGCTTTGACACTGTCTCTCACAGAATCCTTCTGGATTGTCCAGCACACAGCTGGATAACTGAGTTACATGAGCAACTGGCTCACAGGTCAGGCAAAAAGAGTTATAGTGAATGGGGTGACATCAGAGTGGTAACCTGTCACTAGTGGGGTTCCATGGGGCTCCATCCTTGGCCCAGTTCTCTTCAACATCTTCATTAACGACCTGGACACAGCACTTGAGGGAATATTCAGTAAGTTTGCTGAAGACACTGAACTGGGAGGAGCTGTCGACTGCCTCGAGGGCAGAGAGGCCCTGCAGAAAGACCTTGACAAAACAGAGGACTGGACAATCACCAACTGTGTGAAGTTTAACAAGGCCAAGTGCTGGATTCTGCACCTGGGATGAGGCAGCCCTGGCTGTGTGTATAGCCTGGGGAATGAGGCTGGAGCAGAGCTGTGGAAAAGGACCTGGGGGACCTGGGAAGTGGAAAGATGAACATGAGTCAGCAGTGCCCTGGCAGCCAGGAGGGCCAACCTTGGCCTGAGGGGCATCAGGCACAGCATCACCAGGTGAGCAAGGGAGGGGATTGTCCTGCTCTGCTCTGCGCTGGGGTGGCCTCACCTGGAGTCCTGGGTACAGTTTTGGGTGACACAATATAAAAAAGATATTAAGCTCTTAGAGAGTGTCATAAAGGAGGGCCACAAGGATGGTGAAGGGTCTGGAGGGGAAGCCATAAGAGGAGCAGCTGAGGTCCCTCGGTTTTTTCTGTCTGGAGAAAAGGAGACTGAGGGGAGACTTCACTGCAGTTATAACTTCCTTATGAGGCTAAGATGAGGGTCAAGTAATGATGTTTTCACTCTTGTGACCAGACAGGATCCAAGGGAATGGCCTGGAGCTGAGTCAGGAGAGGTTTAGGTTGGACATCAGGAAAAGGTTTTTTATCCAGAGGGTGGTTGAAAACTGGAACAGGCTCCCCAATGAAGTCATCACAGCACCAAGTCTGACAGAGTTCAAGAAGCATTTGAACAACACTCTCGGGCACATGGTGTGATTCTTGAGGAGTCCTACACAGGGCCAGGAGATGGACTTAATGATCCTGATGGGCCCCTTCCAACTCAGCATAGTCTATGATTCTATGATCTGTTTCCTGTTCTTCTGGGTATTACTGTTTAGCTAAATACATAATTTAGGGGCTGAAAGAGGTACAAACTGTGTCATATCAATGAGCTGAACATCTCTTTGCTTCAGAGGAATTGTTATCTTGCAAGCTACTCTTCTTGACTGGTACGTGTGTTGGCTGTTGCACACAGCTGGCAGTGCAGTAGAATAACTGCAGATGACAGGATCTAGGAATTTGGTAGATGCTTTTTATATCTAGGAATGCTTTTGAACCTTTGCTATAGAAAACAACTGGACTTAAAGAGTTTCTTTAAAGCTGAAACACTTCTGCAGTTTAACTGGAAAGATATCCATGCACTATGAATTTGGACAAGAGTCTGTGGGACTGGGAATCCTACTCAGCAACAGAAGGTCCTGCTTTACACTTAGTCACAGTCATCTCCCTGGGACTCACTGCCTTCTCCTTCCCTAGAAGGGGCTCCTGCTTACATTAAGAAAGTATGCACATCTCTGTATCACCTACGCCTGTTTCATAACTTCAGTTCTTCAGTGACTTCATTTGTAATTTTACACAGGTGATCAGGCATGTTGTAATGAATATTTTCATTCACCTCTTAAATTCTCAGGACTTACGAACTTTGTGAATAGTAGCCTTAATTGTAAATTCAGTAGGATATACTACAGGGTATATCCTCATATTTCTATGGAAATACAGAACATAGATTCTGCAATTCCATGTACCATTGCAGTGTCTATCCATATGGCAAAAAATGTACATATGTTCTACAACACTTTTAATCAAGGTTTGTACTAAGCCAGACAAGTGTTGGAACACTTAAATATAAATATTTCCCCAATGAGTCACTAATCCACACATCTCAATAGCTGGCGTGGGGAATACTTGCATTCCAAGCCGTACTGAGGAGTAGGCAACTTCTAAATCATCTATAAACGAAGTTTATAGGAGTCTATAAACGAAGTCTCTCTTTGGAGAGAGGAAAATGAGTTAACAAGTAGCAAACCCAAAAGACCCAGGACACTGGCAAGCCCAGCACCTGCCCGTGGAACGCCGCCCGCGCCCCCCGCCCTGCCTCCCGCGCACCTGGCCGCGCCTCCGCCGCGGGGGTCGGGCTCGGGGGCGGAGGGTGGGATCTCAGGCATCGTTTATGCCTCTTCCCTCCCCCCCCCCCCTTCTTCCACCTTCTTCTCTATAATTGCCCGCCTCCTTTCGCTACCCTTTCGCCTTATCAGATGCGGAGCGGCCAGTGGGGAGGGAAGCGGCTCTCCCGCAACCGGCTCAGCATCCGCAGCCCCGCGTAAAAAAGAGCGGCCGCTCCCCGCCGGCCGCTCCCTGGCTGATGCCCTCACAGGTCGGTGTACGCTCCGCTTCGTCTTCCTCGAGGGCTGGGACGGGCGGGCGGGGGTCGGGGCAGGAGCGGAGGGCTTCCCATCCACCTGCCCGGCCACATCCGCGGCGGCAGGAGCGGAGCCTCAGAGGGAGAATGGGGCGAGAAGGAGGAGATGGAAGAGTGGGAGGTGGGGAGCTCGGGCTACGACGGGGAAACCCCTTTAGAAACTCCAGCAAAGGCCTTACTTTTAAAACTGGTAGTAATTAAAACCCAGTCAGTCTCACTATTGGTGTGGCGGAGGCTCTGGCTGCTGCCCGCGTCCCGCCGCGGGTGCCTCCTCCTCCCTCGCTCCGTGCCGCGCTGTGTCGGAGCAGTCGCTCCGCCCTGGCTCCGCACGGTGCTTTCTTCACGGGGCTGCCCGCGCCGCCGATCACGTCCCCGCTCCCTGCCGGCAGCCCCTGGCACTTACGGGGCCCATTCCCCGCCTCAGCTCCGCGGAGACAGCGAGCTCCCCGTTGTCCCTCCCCTAACCTGGGGCAGGGGGCACTCGGTTTCACATGGGTGGGTGCTGGTGGTGGGGAGCCCCCGAAGAGGAGCCGGGGGTCAGGAGCGTAGCTTGTGAGCCGCGGCCGCCCTGGCCAGGCTGGGGCCGCGCTGCGGGGCTGTGGAGAGGCGAGAGGGAGAGCGCGGCCCCGGTCCTGGTCCCCTCCGCCGCCTTCCCGTCTCCGGGGCCGGGGCACGTCCAGCGGGACGTTTCGGCTTTGCCCAGCGGGCCGTCGACCCGAGGAACACGTGAGCGTGTTCCCGGGCAGCGGGGCCGCGCCGCTCCGCAACGAGACGCCGAGATAGGGGAAAAACCCCGACTGACCTCCCCGTCCCGAGGAGGGGAGCCAGGGCTGCGCGGAGGCGGCTCAGTCTCCTCCCCTGGGCTGGGCGCGCGGAGCCGGGCAGTGCGGAGCACGAGGGTGTGTGCCGCGTTTGTCCCCCTGGGAGCTCTCGAGGAGCGTCCTTCTCTCAGGAGAGGGTGCCCTGTTGCCAGGCCCGTGCCAGAAGTCCTGAAGCCCAGCTAGGAGAGATGCTGCGGGGAGCGGGGCTCACCCCATGGCAGGCTTCTTGGCTTGCAAGGGCTTCATGTCTTCTCCCAGCGCTAACATATAACTTATTTACCACATACTTACTAAAAGGTGAAATATATAAAAACCAGGAGGAAGAGGATACTTGTTTTCAGTCCCAGACGATGTCAGCCACAAGGTGGCTGCAGACGGGGGTTTCCTTTCCTGGTTAAGTGAACCCTGACGTGCGCATCATTGCAGAGGTGAATTTGTGGGTAGTTGATCCAGCACCAGTTGTGTCTATTCCAGTAAATCATATTTCTCTGGGTTTTCTCTAAAAGCAGCAGTAGAGAATGTTTCTGACACAGGAGTACCGATCAGTTAGTTTTATAGCTCTTGCTTTGGAGGAGGGTTTATATCAAATGTAGCAGATGGGGAATTGAGCCACCACTGTGAGTGAATATTTTAATGTCTGGGTTATTATGGAAGGAAATCCACACATTATCAGTGGTAACTGCCTGGAAGAATGAGTTGTTTGCTGTTGTTTGAAGAGTCTGTATTTACTTGATCCAGGTTGTATTCCTGAGTGAGGGGAGAAGCGTCAGTACCCAACATGAGATACACAAGACGTGGATTTCAGCCTGTTTTGAGATACTCTTGGTTCTTCCTATTGCCTGTCACTAGGCAGCTGTCTGCTGACTGTGGTCCTTGGGTATTTGACACTTTTGTTCATGTAGTAGGAAACCTGGGAACTTTGCACTGGTTTCTGAATTCTCTCTGGAGGATGGGTCTAAGAACTCTGCATAGCAGTGTATAAGTTCCTGGTGCACATATCTGTTTTGGGATCTAGATATTTGCCTCTGTCTTAAGAGATTTATACTATAAGAGATGGATTCCAAATATATGTTTAAGTAATGTGAAATTTGTTGATAATTTGATTAAAACTTTGATAACTTCCTGTGGAGATGGAATTCACAATGTATAATCCCCCTATATCTTTCTAGGAGTTGTATTAAGCATCCATGACTGGGATTTGTGACAGCAGACCTACCAAGTCCTGGGATAACTATAGCAGGTTGCAAATACTCAGAGAGAGAAAGGGTTGTAGGTCTTATCCTTTTCTGTTTAATAATGATTGAGGTACTTCAGTCTGCTTTTTATATTAGACAGTGGATGAACCGCTTGCTTTGTGCCTTCAAGACACGGAAAACGTGGAAGGCAAATACAGTGATGGTATGTCAGGAATATTAGAGAAAATGACACAGGAGGTAAATGTAAGAAACCTGCAAAACAGAAATACATAAACCAAAATTTACTCAAGTAAACCTTCAGACGCTCTTTGCTGACAGCAAGAAATCTACTATTAATTATTTTAATTTGTTTCTCCTGTAGAATTTTAACAGGAGAGGACAGCAAAAAAATAATCTTGGCCCAGAAAATTGGCTCAACCCAGTGCAGTTAAGTTGAGCGAAAGAGAAATGTTTCTAAGTATAGTGCTAGGCACATGTTGATGTATCTTGAGATATACTTCTGTATAACTTGAAATCTACTGGGGAGTGTTAAAGTACATGTTCAGATGATGAAATTGGTACTGTTTTTAAACCAGCTTCTGTGGACAGGTAAATTCTGGAACTTGCTCTTTGGCACCAGAATTGTAAACCAGCTAGTTCACGTAGGAGGAAGTTTAGTGTTCATATACTGCTGCATTCTGAAGTGTTGGTTTTTCCTAACTGGTTAAATTAGTGTAAATGGTTTTGACCATTATATTACCTACTCTAAGTTCAGATAGTACAATAGAGAGTACAGGATAAGCTGAATAAGGTAGAAAAAGGAAAAAGAGAGTAGGCTGTAGAGGACAATGAGAAGAGGACTTGTGTTCCTTCAGAACAAAATTCTGCTTTTTTTAACAAGCTTCAGAGTTCTTTGACACAGGTATCTTGATAAGGTTCTTACAAAACTGGGTTGTATAGAGATGCGTGTTGTACTTTGTTATGTACAGCTTACTCTATTTCCAATGCTTGTGTATGATTAGCAAAGAATATAGAGTTTCTTTTTATATGGGCCAAGTTTTCAAAACTGCTGGGTAGCCCAAGTGGGGTTCTTTGTCCCTTTCAGGTAAAATGTGCTTTGGTCATAAAACTGCTGCCAGGAAATTTTGTTTCCACTGATGTCTGTGGTAAATTCCTTTTTGTTTGCTTTGTTTGCTTAGGGTTTTTTTGTTTGTGTTAATCGAATCCAGATTTTCCCTACAGTTTTCATTGAAGTGGATGCCTTCTCTTTGCCTGTTTAGTAAGTCTTTTTGTTCCATGTGTTTTCAGACCTGCTGATACTGTGTGTATTGAGGGGAAGAAGATGCTTTGTCGATACGAGATACAGAGCTGTTTTCTCTTGGCTTTTCTAGCTGTCACAGCTTTTTTCATCAGTGATGTCCAGGGCCAAGGTAAGTCATAAATAAGAAGATGGAGCTTTTCACTCTGATGTGCAGAAATAGACTTTTTAGTCCAAATGCAAGTGTTACTTCCCTCTTAGTAGGATGTGAATCCAATTACTACTGAAGTGAAGCAGGAATTTTGCTGCTGATCTCGGGGAGCAGGTGGGAGCAGAATTACATCTTCATGTGTGCTCTTTGAACCCAATATCTTAAATAGCATAAATATTTGTGCAAATTCATGTGTCTCAAAATGAGTTATACACAACATTTTTTTACTCATATTTACATGAAAGTAGTTATCAGAAATTGCTCTTACTGTCCTCTATGTAATCAAATAAGTTTGAAGGATCAGATATCATATTAAGCTTGTATGGAATATGTATTTTTTTCTCTTTTGGAACAGTAGCTGTTGTAGTCCTTACATCATTCCATATTGCACAGATCTGTTAAATGTCACAGACTACTTCTGCAGCTTTTAAAATGAAAATCTCCTTTGTGAGTATTAAAGGATACTGCTGGGATTCTTAGGCTTACATACTTGTTGGATTGTATTGACAGTGACTTGACTGCTAGAGAAAATTTATCCTGTTGCTTGGGGAAGGAGGGCGGATGAATACCAATGAGTTTGTATGATTTCTAAAGAAAGGCATTTCTCTCAACTTCAGATTTATGTAATCCCTTTGATATGAGACTGCATGGGCATAACTGGGAGCAGAATTGGATCCTGGGGTCTTTTAAAGTGTTTTGTATAATACATTATTCATGAGCACATTTGGAGACTATTGACAATGTGAGGCTTTCAAAATCCCGATAATGCAAGTAGCAGTGTTGTCCAGTCTGCGTGGCACTCGAGTGCTGGGGAAGCATACCATCTTGGATGTTTGGAAATCTGTGAGCATTTTACAAGCCTCTCCCAGAACTTAGGGACACATGTAAGCTGTAATATTTGATGTTGGCGATGTGAGGTGAATCAAGAAATGTATGTTCCCAATGTTCAGTGCATCAAGTCTGGTCAGAAATGAGGTCCAGAATGTTTATGACTTAATGAGCCAATAAAGCAAAGCATATGGTTAGTCCTTTCTCTGTATTTCAGTCCTAATACATATGGTTAAGATTTGCAGAACAGGTCTAGGGGTTGAGATCCATCTCCAGAAAGTTTTGCAAAATTCCTTGATGTTGGAAAACTGTATTCTTTGCTTTTTTAAAAAATTTGATTCACTCAGTTATAGTTGGAGAGTTCTCTCCCTTTAATATCAATACAATGAAATGAAGGTCAGAGAGAGGTTTTTTTCCACAGTAATCACACCAGCAGAAGCTAGAGTTGGTGAATTTATTCTTGATGAATAAAGAACAATACTTCCCTTGTTCTTAGACTCTTTAAGCAAGCATCAGCTATGGAATGCTGTCAGCAGTGTGATATTAAGCTAAGTGGACTATTGCCTTGGCACAACCTGACTTATTCTATTGAATGAGGTGATATGAAGTCTCTATTCCGTGTTCACAGAAAAAAAAATCTCTTGGTATACTTAAAGTAATAAGATGTTTCTCAAATTCATTCTTTTCTCAAGGTTGCCACCTCTTGCAGTAAGCTCTTCATGCAGCTGGCTAACAATTTACAATTTAATACAGTTTGTTTGTCGGTTTTAAGCAACTGTACACTCTGCCAAGGTGTAGGAAGAGCTGGTATTAGTTCCAGCTTGTGTTTCCTTCCTTTGGCAAAGATGCCCAGGTAAAGGTGTGTAATGTGACATCTTGGAAAGGAGAATATGTTTGTGAGACTGAAGCCAACATGCCTGAAGCTACAAATTATCCTTTCAGAGGAGCTATGTGGTTCAATCTCATTTTTTGCCCTCTTGCCTTATAAACCACATAGTGCTGTTCAGTTTTTATTCAATGACAATTATTTTTTCAGCACTGCTGTTTCTTCCCCATTCAATATAATGTATAAATAACATCTTTTATCTACTTATGTTCTTATATGGTACATGAAAATAGAGCTGGACAAGAAAAACACTTGAGAATTTCTTATTTATTCATAAAGTAACTTGCCTTGAGAGTTTTTCTGTATTTAAAGATGGAAACTTTTCTTTGTGTAGCAATAATTTTCATGTATTACTACTGTAGTTGCAAAGTAATTGCAGTGCATATTAACTTGTTCAATTCTTATGACAACAGTAAATTGGAAGCCACAATATTTAGTTAGCATCCAAACGTAGACTATTGGATGTCTTGGAGAATTGTCCATAAGCAATTTATTATATTTTTCCTTTCCAGTAAGAGTCGAAAACATTCTTTCCCTAGTTGTTCATAAGAGTTCTGTGTTTGGAGTGCTAATTTACCTGGTGGCATAAACCAAAGCCTTGAACTTGTCAGTTTTCTTTTGGGTGACTGCTCTTATGTTGCTGACAGCCATTCTCTTTTGCATTCCTGTAAAACCACTTAATGAGATCTAGCTACTGATTTTTATCAGTTAACTGACTCAGCTTGGATTAATTTTTTTCCCTTTCTGCAAGAAGTGAGATTTTGTTCCACAGACAATAAAGGTCCAAAGAAATAAAGATATCCTCTTCAGGTTGGTGAATGCGTAGTAATTGCCATCAATATTTTGTTGTCTGTTCGAGTGCTAGATTTTTAACTTCCTTAGCTATATGTACTTTTCTATGCCAGAACATTAGTCTTTGCACAACTAAGACACAGTTGATTATCTGCCTAGTGAGTAATTATTTTCTTTCTTATGGTTTATTGCTGTGTGGGAATGTCCCTTCTGCTGCACTGCCACCTTTGATACAAAAAGTACCCAGTGAAAATTGACCGGTTATGTAAAGACTATTCTGGCACAACTTTTTTAGTCTTTCACACTGTAACTCTGTAGTATACAAAAAAACTTGTGGTGATTGTGTCTTTCTTTGCTTGTAAGATCTGTGATTGTTTTTTAGGGGCTCAAAAATGTACCTGTTTTGGTGATGGCTAATAGCAATTAGGCCAGAATGATGCTTCTTTGTTAGAAGGTGCTTTCATAAACTGTCAAGTTGAAAGCAGGATGGAAGGGAATGATGGGGAAGAAGAAGATGGCAGATAAAATGGACTCTGAAATTCTAAGACATGATTGGGATGGTTTTTTTTCAGTCCTTGGTGTTTGTTGCTCTCTGCTCTGCCTCTTAATCCCCATACAAATTTACCACTTAATCTCAGTAAAACCTGCAGCACTTTCACACTTGCATACAGTCGTTTAAAAGTTTATTTGCTATTCCTGAGGCAAAATAATAAAAAGAATTGTATTTTTGTGAACTTCTAGGTATGATTTGTCACGTTTGTTCATTCAGCCCCATTCTATTGTGATTTATGTATAGCTCAAAGATACAAAGAATCTTGAGAAGGAATTAAAAGCTGTAATCCATAATTACGGTCTGCTTGGCTTTAAAAACTTTTTGCCATGGTCTCTGTCATGTTTTTCCAATTATAGCATGTTCTTGCAGAAACCTGCCTAGCAAAACATTTAGCAGTACGAGGGCCAAATTTTCAAAGAACTGATGTTATATTTGCAGTGGTTCCTGTACACGCTCTTGCTCGCAGCCTCTTTCTTTTAAACTGCATGGAGGTGACAGGCAGACTGAAGATGAGGTCTGACAAGATTGTGCCTAGCAACTGAGGAAATGGATGGGTTGGGTGTAAGCCCAGTGCTGCAAATCAGAACAGTTTTGAGTGTGTGGAGTTCATATTCTGCCTGCTCCTTCTGTCCCCTTTCCTCTCTTCTTGAGCTTGTTCTCTAAGTTCCTTGAGAATGCAGAGCTGTTGCTAAGCTCTTCTTGATACTTATGTACTCTCTTTTCTGTGTTCTGGTGTTTAGTCCCTCAAGGAAGTGAACTGCAGAACCTGCCCTTGGTCTTACAAAACTGTCACTTAATGGAATGAGAGGTTGGATGCAAGGGAATATATCTCTTATATTAAACCTCCAGATTTTTACTTCTGAGATCCAAAATGTATTTAATAGTAGGTGACAAGAAAAAACAAGCACCCCCAAATCTCAAAAAACTACAGCCTGCCTCTTTCCTTCTTTCTTCTCCCAGGCTGCTGGAAAAAGTAGCACGTAGGAAAAAGTAATCGGTTCAGGACAGGTCTTTGGCTGCTACTGGTTCCAGAGCTGCATTGGCTGTAGCAGGTCAAATGGAGAGGCGAGAGATTGTTGGCCAGCACATTCTGCCTGTTGACTCAGATGCTCCATGTGCTGTAATCCTTAAAGCTCAGAAATATCATGAGACTGTTGGTTTATTATATCTGAAGGACCAACAAACTGTAGGTGTGAGTCTAGTCAATTAAGAGCAATCCTAACCCTGGAGAAAAGAAATTGCCACTTACCTGCTTCAGATAATTTCCCTGATTTCTTAGACTTACTGACAGAAACCTTATGGATGTAGTGGCAAAGGCACCAAGGGTTTGGAAAATGAAGTACACTGTTCAGGGAGCGGTGGAGGCAATGGGCAGAGGAAGAGTAAGGTAGGAGGTGTTTAAAGTTTTCTAGCCCTTCTGTTGTTCAACCTCCGGGTAGCTTTCCTAGCTGCCTTTCCCTGTAGATCAGTTTGTTCTCTGTGAGCCAAATTCTATTTAAATGTATGAAGATTTCCCCTTGTTGACAGCCTTGGATACCCCAGGCTGCACTGCCAGCTGCTCTGCTGCTGTTCTTCAGTGAAGAAGGGATGTGCCTCCCTGAAGCACAGCAGAAAGGTTTTGTAGAGTGTGGTCCCACATCAGTGCAGTTGGACTGAGCAGTGGGATGCAAAACTGTGAAAAACTAGTTTATATGCAGAGACACAAAGTTGCTGATATTATGGTATCAGCATGGGGTGGTTTTTCCATTTGTTCTTGTGTGGGTTGCTTCACTTACCACCTCTTTCTCAATCATTTCATGCTTTTATTTTTTTCACCTGCTGCTTCAGTTTGAAACCTAGGTAATGGCACAATATAAATAGAAGCCAAATTTTACTTACCATCCTGATTGCCCCTAAGTCTTGACTTGCCTGTTCATGCCTGTTGGTCTTAGAGAGACTGAAGCAGTGTTTGCAGCTGCAAGGCTTTGTGCTGCCTAGGCCAGGTTTGCAAATTGGGCAGCTGATGTTCCCTTTGCTTTGTGCATGCTTGTCTTTTCTCTTGGTTGTTCTCTCCTCACAAGGATTTGAAAATTTGGCCTTGGGTGACATTAAATGTGGGGAAATGCCCACAGTAATGAGAAGTAGGGGAGTGTAGGTCATGCATATTGTCAGTATAAGCAAGAGAGCAATTTTAATTCCCATATATTAACAAAGAGCATTTTTATTACCAGCTTTGCCTGCTAAACTAGTGTCTTAACATCTAACATTGTTTGTCTTTCTGTCCTCTGCTGTTAGGTTGTTTAGTTTGTTTTGTAAAGAGATAAATAAAAGGTCTGTCTGAGGGAAGTAGTGCACCTGGGGATGTCATTTTACAAACTAATAAACTCATATATGTGACATTTTAAATAACTTGCATCCTTTACCATTAAAATTTTGTGTTGTCTTCCTATATGTGTTCATTTTTGTTTGTTTTAAATGGGTTACTTTTTATTTGAATTTAAAATGTTGTTTTCTTTCCAAACTTGCAGTGTCCCCACCAACAAGACTAAGATATAATGTAGTGAGTCCTGACAGTGTACAGATCTCTTGGAAAGCCCCCAAAGGGCAATTCAATGGATACAAACTTCTTGTCACTCCAAGTTCAGGTAAAAGTCTGTATGTTCTCTTTTAAGGTGAAAGAAATGTATTTCTAAAGCTTTAAAACTTTTCAGAGTGTAGTGTCATCCTCCAAGATGAAGAAACTGTGAGCAAGCTTTGGATAATGAAGTGCTGGTCAACAGAAGAGAGATTGGTTTTACGAGAGGGTGGTCAGGCTCAGAAAATGGGAATCGAATGCTCAAGGTGGCAGAAGTGGGTCAGTGCTAGTTATGCTTCATGTGTAGTCTTTGGGAATTGTCATTGATCATCTGTCTTTACCTTTCTTCCAGTAGGGTGTAAGGAAGTCTAGGAAGTGTTCAAGGGAAAGCACTGGAATCCTAATTCAGTCAACCCTTTAAGGTGGATCTCCCTGTCGCTTATCCCTTATCCCTTATCCTTTTTCCTCTCTGGAAAAGATCAAAAAGAACTAAAAAAACAAGCAATCTTTAAAAATTTTTTGGATGAAAACTTGAAAAGGTAGACAACAAAGTGGCTGTATAGAGCTATAGAGGTTCTACTTCTGTACATTTAAAATTAAATTTAGATACAGAAACAGTTTTAACATACAGCTAAAATACGTCTTTGTACCTATTTGTATGCAGTCTTTACAAATGGACATAGAAATGTTCAATATTTGTATTTATACGTGAGAATTTCTTCGCCCAAAGAAGGTTGGCAAAAAGAGTGTTCAGAGGTGATGTGGGTACGATAGGGTCGGAACTGGCAGCCAATCACAGAACGAAAGCCTGTCAGTATGATGTTACCAAACTCGACAGATTTTTGTAAAATGTATCTTTTTTTCATAATGATTTTGCTGGACACCGTGGCTGTTTCATGAGGCCCAGATACAAATGCTGATCTTAAGAGTGTTTCTGTTTAAGAAAACTGGTTAGACTGCCTAACTTGTTGCTTTTCTGGGATGTTCTCTGGTCTGGCTGTATGTGTAGTCCAAAAAGTGGAAAAAGTCGGAGTACTTAGGTCACGGTAGCGGTTGAAATATTTTTAAGTCGTTTAATTTTACATTTAATTTATTTACGTTTACTGTGCTATAAGAAAAGCAAACAAAGTTATGTACTTGTTGGATTTTTTTCTTGTCTTTTCTCTTATAGGTGGAAAAACAAATCAATTAATTCTTCAAAATACTGCAACCAAAGCAATTATTCAAGGTCTCGTTCCAGATCAAAATTATGCCCTTCAGATCATTGCATTCAGTGAAGACAAGGAGAGTAAGCCAGCACAAGGCCAGTTCAGAAGTACGTGTCTCTTTATGGCTGACATACACAATTTATCAGATATTTAATGTAACTTTTGAAACAGTAACAAGTCTTACACAGAGCGGGATGATGGAAAACCCGTTTTTTTCTGTGGTGGAAGGAAAATCAAAGCCATGTATTTTAACTGGTATAAGTATAGGTGGAGGCCTGAATTGATTGCATAGTACATTCTTGCATTGGGCTGCCTTTGTTTCCATTGGATTGGCATCCCTTTCTTCCTCATTTCATTAGGAAATTAGCTGGTATTTCATGGAAAGAATCTTCAGTGAGTGGAAAGAAAGTGCTATATTCTGATACTTGAAATATCTCCTTTTTATTGGAACAGTATTATAGCTGTGCCAACTGGCAACTAGTTCCTAGTTCAGTAGTATGAAAGGCTGATTTCTTAATGGTCTTCAGCGATCAAATAGGCTTACAAATTTAATTTATATGATCAAGACATACTCTTAATGTCTATATCATAGTGGTATATATACATCTTATCTGATTTATCTTGATCTTCATGTTAAATATGTTAAATATAATTAGTGGAGATTTGGTTGATAAATACAATAATGCGGCAGTGTAGGAGTACAGCTGAAAGCATACTGAATTCCCTGACACTGAACTTTTCTCACTGTCAATTGCTAAATCACCTTTCTCTTAAAACCAGCACAAGATAAAATACGCTGAGTACTTGATGTGGTGCATATCAAAGTCATTTTAGCTTTTCTTCACCACAACTGTGTTTTGCTACCTTAAGTTCTGTCCTGGTTAGGAAACCCACAAAACCACAGATTACTTTAGCATTAAATAGAAACCCACAGAAGGCTACAGCAAATTCTATAATATTAGATGTAGCTGTTTTTTAAATGGCCTTTAGGAAAAGTAGAGCTGGCAACTTTGATTTAAGAATATGGGGATTGTGTTCTATTTATTATATTCTCTTTGCTGCATGTGAAAACGTACTTGAGGCTGGAGTTTCATTTAAAAACATGATGCTTGCATGAGTAAAACCAGATACAGCATATATTCAAATCCTTTTTTTGCTCTCCTGTATTATAAGTGTTTTTCCTTGTTCTCTGACATGTGGCCACTAACTCTTGAGATGAAAAGAGGTCAAATATATAAAGAGCTTTGAGAATATAATCTGGTTTAGTGCATTGGAAGTATGATTTTAATGCTGTTGAGTTGTAACTGATGTACTAAGAATTCTCAAGTTTACAATAAAATTTTATTGTCAAAAGAGTATTTCTCTTTATATACATTCTTATTCCAGTACATAGTGTTTAATGAACTGAGATCAATAGGGATTTTTTTCCTTTGAAAATGCAGATGTAAAAACACGTGTTAGATAAAATTTTTGTCTGTGTAAATATTTGAATAAAACTAGTGTCTTGTCTTTTCTTTCTATGTGGTTAGTATTTTGACAGTTTCCAAATCCAGAAATCTCTGTCAGGATGTGACCAACTTGCCTCCTTTGAACATTTTCAGACTTTTGTACCATTTTTCTGGAGACTTGCCCCTCAATAGCACTAGCATTAGAGGAAGCCAGCTCTTGGTCTTGCTCTTGGCCTTTTCTCGAAGGAGTGTTCCTAGAAGGATAAGCAACAGCATCCTTTTTGGCCAATATTATTCTGGTATTTTACCTCTTGTTTTAGTCAGAATCTTGTTCAGTTATGGATTAAACCCAGGCTTCTGATTAAAACCTGGTGTCGTTGTGGCATTATCTGTAACCCACCTAATAACCAAGATCTGCCTTGGTAAAAGCTGAATCCTCAGCAAGACTGTGGACTTGAATTTGCTCCGGAATCAGTTTCACAATTGTTTGCTAAAGGCAGAAGTGATACACAGTCACATATGCTGTCTTAGTAAGAAGAGGAGTTGAAACTTCAGGGTTTTTGTTCTCACCTCTGTACCTGGAATGTGAGCACTGTAGGTTCTGCAAAGGGTTGTACTAAGAAGATCACATTCAGATGTTTGACAGTGGTTCATTGTCTTCTTTAGAACTTAGTCATGTGATTATATTTTGGATTGGAACTTGGAGCACTCCTGGTTGATTCAGATACTCCACATACTATTGGGTAAATTGGTGAAATCCATTTGACTTTGGTTCCACTAATGTACAACAGAATGTACTGTCTCTCTTATATAGTCAAGAGAGAGATAACCTCCTTTCATGCCCTCACAGTGTTTTTTTGAATGATGTAGGACAGAGAGACTTTGGTACTGGCTGAGGCTCAGTGCCTGCTTGGATGAATGTCAGTCATAATCCAATTTTACATAAACTAAAAAGTGTAATTGGAGTAGAATTTTATTTTCTGTGGAAGATGGTCTCAGCTTCATTGTTTTAAGCTTTTCCTGGCTGTTGCAGACAGCTGGAGTGTGGATACCAATTAGCATTCTAAGGAAATTCTGGAAGGGGTTTTTCTTCCCAATACGTGACTTCAGGAATGATTTTGTCAGAACCTTTCAGACTGTTAGTAGAGCAATACTGGCTACTAATGTAATACTAGGAATTGCTAACAAAATTGGTTTCTGCTTGGCTGTTGTGAGAGATTGGGACATAGTAAGGAAGGTATCCCACCCACTTGCAGAACAGGAAACTGTCAAAGTCTCAGCTCCGGAGCAGCCTTGAACTCATGGGAGTATTTGGTGCCCTGAATACAGATTTGGGCATGGGATCTAAGCTGATTCTGTAAAGAGGATAGTGTAACAGCTGGCTTATGTGCTTTTGTGTTGATTGACTTGGAGTGGAACTTCGCAATGCTGGACTTTACCCAGCTAGCTTTGCCAATTTTCTGGACTATATTTCCAGTGTGGGATCTTGTCTGCATGGGCTTAGGTGCTGATGTCACTATTTGGACTCTTCTGTGTGAAGAGAGTCAGTTTTGAGAACTTTAATGATGATAGAATGGGGAAAGATCCATCAAAATAATAAACTCAAAGGGAGGGAGGGAGAACCCAGAAACAGTCACTAATTACCTAAGCATATCTTCAGATGCTCTGTGCAACTACTTTATCAGGAAAAAGAAAATTATATGCTTCTAACTGCATGGTTTCTAGATTAATTGATTTTTTCCCCCTTTACAGTTAAAGATATAGAGAGAAGAAAAGACACAAGTAAATCCAAGGTGAAGGATCCAGAAAAAACGAATGCGAGTAAACCAGCTCCAGAAGGTCAGATCATAACACATACGACTTAAGTGATATTCTGAAAATAATCAGCTTCTTTATTTAACTTGGCCATTGTAGAGATTTTCTTTAAGTTAGTACTTTGAAGCTAGTTCCCAGTGTTAAATTAAATAGAAGGGAAAACCCAGTATTTTCAGAAATATTGGAGAGTTGCTACAGAGGTATTGCTTTTAATTCTGTGTTTTGCTTTGCTTTTTTATAAAGTTCTAAATACCACCATGAATAGATGAAAATTATAAAAAAAAAATGTTTTAAATAATACTAAAATTATTAAAAGCTAATTGTACTTCCCCACTGGGTGCACTTTGAGTAGTGGAAGAATTGTGTGAGGGTGTGTGTGTACATAATAACTTCATATTATCCTGGCTGTAAGACAGATTGGCGGTATTAATTCCCACCTAAAGTCAAATTGATACTATTGTATAATTAGCCATTGTATAATATTGTATAATAACTTGTTGAGTCTATCCTAGTGTAGGTTGTATATATGAAAACATTTTGAGGGAGGGGGAAAAAAAGGAGTTAATTTTGTCCCATTGCAAGGAGCCAATCTTCTGGTGAAATGTGATACTGCTTGCCATGAGAAGTTTGTCTAGTATGGATGAAAATCTATTTCAAGCTTAATATACAGCTCTATTTCCTGTTATTCTAAAATTCGAATAGCTTCTTCTTTATGAAGTAACCCCAACAGTAATTGTTCCCTTGAGTGATTATTTATGGTATACAGAACAAGCACAGACAAGAAGAGCTTGGTATGACCTTAAATAGTCTCTCTGTGAATAAACTGGACAGTTTCAAGGATCCCATTTTCCTCTTCCATTTAAATCTGTCTCCGGTGATGCAAGTATCAAAGACCTCACCCAAAGCTCCTTGAAGCCCATGCAAATTTTTCTTCGGTGGGTTTTTATTCTTACCACACATTGTTGTGTCCTGTTGTATTTATTAATACTATGCAAGTTTGTTTCCATACAGCATTTTTCAAACAAAAGCACCGTTGAATTCCAGTGAGTTCACCGGAAGAATGTTAGCTAGTGTTTGCAGCACTAAAGAGCCAAGTTGTACCTGCTAGTACATGACAAGGTAGTGGATAGGTGATCTTTCCTACATCATGTCTAGAGGAAGGCTGAGTTGGAAGAAATGACAGAACCAGAGAAGGAATATGTGATTTCCTTTTTATGAAGGACGAGTGATAAAAGTTGAAGGAGGGAAAATTGGGCCTGTATTTGGAAAATGTTGATTAAATGCAGACAGAGGAAAGTGTCTGCCAGGCTGCAGGAGAGAATTTATGCTTTTGTCATGGAGTTAGGGCAAAAATAAAATTGGCGAGAGGAGCTTGGATCTGCTGTCTCTCCCTTTTTAGGATTCAGGTTTACATTTGAAGTCTTCAGCTTTCCTCATCCCTGCACCACTTTTTACTTATCTGAACTTCTGCAGTTGTATCAGGGCAGTTTGTATCAGAACAAAATACAGCTCCATCCAGCACTTGTGAAAATATATTGCCTTACACTTACTGTAGCAGGTTTTACTAGAAAACTGGGGTATACATTTGAAACAAAGGCAAAACTTACAAACTTCTTGATCAGCAAACCTGATCATAAAAAAAAAATTATGCTAGTTTTTATGAATTCTTGACTTTGTTTAGCCCTGTTTCCAACTCAGCTGTATGTTACTGTAAATTAACAGACCTTTTTCCTCCAGTCTAACTATTGCATATTTCTTTGCTTTGCACACTATAATGATTATTCAAAGTGATGGAGATTCCAGCTGAATGACTTCAGTGGGAGTAGAGTGAGATTCCAAGTGAAAACATTGGGCAAAAATAACAGCATCAGCAAAAAATGTGTAGCTGGGGTAGAAGTGAATTCAGAACTGATACACAGGCAGTAATGGTACCAAAAGTTTCCTAGTTTAATTTATAAAGACTGTTCCTCCTCAAATTGAAATCGGATCAAAGAAATAAGGAAAAGTCTGAAAGAAATGGATTAAAGAAATAAGTGCAAAATTTTATGGCAAAACCATAATAATAACTTGATCCTCTGCAGATGTTTGACAGGAAATGATCTGAGTACGACCAAATGAATTCAGGCCAGCAGTTAATTGGTTTCATAACCATTTAGTATATGGCTAAATTTGATGGGTTTAATAGCAACCCTGATACATTCTGTGGCTGTGTTTATATCTTTGGTCGAGTTGGTAAGACCTTGGGAGTTAACAGTATAAAGGAAATTACTAGAATCATAGAATCATTAGGGTTGGAAGAGACCTGCAAGATCATCAAGTCCAGTCTTTGACCTTATACCACCATGTCCACAAAAACATCTCATGAAGTGCCACATCCATTCAGTTGTTGAACACTTCCATGGATGGTGACTGCACCAATTCCCTGGGCAGCTTGTTCCAATGCTTACTCTCTCTTGCTGTGATGAAATTTTTCATAATATCCAATCTGAATCTCCCCTGGTGCAACTTGAGGCCATTTGCCCTTGTCCTATCACTTGTTACCTGGGAGAAGAGACCGACCCCAACCTGGCTACATCCTCCTTTCAGGGAGTTGTAGAGAGTGATAAGGTCTCCCCCAGGCCTCTTTTTCTCCAGGCTAAACACCCCCAGCTCCCTCAGGTGCTCCTCCTCAGACTTGTGCTCCAGTCCCTTCACCAGCTGTACTCCCCTTCTCTGGACACGCTCCAGCCCCTCAGTGTCTTTCTTGTAGTGAGGGGCCCAGAACTGGACACAGGATTTGAGGTGTGACCTCAGCAGTGCTGAGTACAGGGGAAAAATCCCTGCCCTGGTCCTGCTGACCACGCTGTTTCTGATACAGGCCAGGACACCATTGGCCCTCTTGGCTACCTGGGCACACACTGGCTCATGTTCAGTCACTGTTGACCAGCACCCCCAGGTCCTTTTCCAAGGGCAGCTTTCCAGCCACTGTTCCCCAGGCTGCAGCACTGCATGGGGTTGTTTTGACCCAACACACTTGACCTTGTTGAACCTCATACCATTGGCCTTGGCCCATTGATCCAGCCTGTCCAGATCCCTCTGCAGAGCCCCCACTACCCTCCAGCAGATCAACACTCATGCCCAGCTTGGTGTTGTCTGTGAACTTACTGAGGGTGTTATTAACATGTTTTTATAAATTTTTTTAAATCTTTATAATGGCAGCCAAGTTGAGTTAGGTAGAATAAAATCTTACCCGAGAACAAGTGCAATCTTTGCTCATAAGAAAAATTGAAAACAACCATTGTCCAGACTATTGTTGTCAGGGGTTGTGGCTTCTGCTCTTGTCTTGAGTGAAAGAGTAACATAATTCACCAGTTATTAGTGTCAAGTTTTGATGTAAAGAGGTGCTTTTTGTGAACATCTGCCCCAGTTGTTACATAAGGATGCTTCTTGGCGTTAGTAGGCCAGAAAATCCAAAATCATTGTTTTGGGACAAAACTAATAAAGCACAGCGATGTAGTTGTCAATGAGTATGAAAAACATGT
Organism: Eulacestoma nigropectus; assembly: GCA_013397775.1. Taxonomy (NCBI): domain Eukaryota; kingdom Metazoa; phylum Chordata; class Aves; order Passeriformes; genus Eulacestoma; species Eulacestoma nigropectus. The sequence goes on from VZTE01002174.1 coordinate 336,060, forward strand.
GAACTCTTTCAATATTACAAGCTCCAGTTTGTGCATTATGATAAGTCATGTATCCTGGTGATTTTCTTGAAAGGCACTACAGGCACATAATTGTATAAACTTGTTGTTTATACATTCTTAGCTAATATAAATATACCTTCTTCAGAGTCACACAATAAACCCCAGAAATTTCTCTTTCAGTTTCAATGGGACAAAGATTTCACCATAACCCTTCTTCTCCTATAAGCCAGCTCTTTGCTAAGAAATGCAGCATGTAAATACCTGTACTCATGATTCTGGGTAGTTGCAGAGCATCTCACTCTTATTTTTGTCTGTGGTTTGGAGGACTGATTACGTAGTACTGTCCGCTGTTTGATTACCAACTGTCTAAGGATCTGAGCAGTGCTGGGAGGTGTAAATACCTTCTCCTGAACTCCCAAACCCACTTTCTTCTTCTGTCCTCAAATTAGATTGTTATGAGCGTTTTCCTCTGTCTTTATGGAACTCTGTCAACAGCTTGTATGGCTTGCTAGAAATTTTTCCAGCAGCTTCAGCAACCTAGATTAAAATTTTCCATCTATTCTGTCCTACTCATTCAAGTAGTTTAAAAAGATTTACTCCTTTCCTGCTCTAAGTACTGTGCTCTTATCACAAGCAAACCTCCAGTGTATATCCAGTAATGTCATGGTGCCAAATTAATTCAGGCTTAATGTCTAGCACTCATCCATCAAATGTTCACTTTATATTTGATTTCCAGAAACTTTCTGTAATTCTTCTGCATGACCACTTTCAAGTCTTGAATCTTCTTTCTGTATTTTTGAGAACCTGTAATTTTTCAGCGTAGTGATTTATCACTGCTGTGCACACTCAATAATGTCAGGAGCTTTTTCTCTTTCTGTCGAGAAAAAGCTCACAGATGCAGCTTCTTTCAGCATGTGTTGATATTTGAGTACTTGTACCCTGGCTTCTCTCCAACTCTCTTATGTACAAAGCTCTTTTCTGTACAGTGACAGGGGTTAATACATTCTGTGCCTTCTCAGATGTTTTACAGTTTCTCAGAGAGCCTCTATGAGTGATTCTCTAATCGAATCCCTTTGGGGAGAGGAGAATCACAGTGTTTTGACTATATCCTCTGGCAAATATATGACGATATCTTTTTCTGCAGAGTATTTCTCCATGTATCTGAACAGGGTTTAGCTACCCATTTCCATATAAACAGCAAAACACTGAGGCCAGTTTTATCTATGTTCTTTATGACTTGATTGTGGGGGTTTTTAGTTGAGAGGTGTGGTGGCTTAGTGTAGGCTAGCAGCCAAACTCCCACCTAGCTGCTTGCTCATTCCTGTCCCCAGCAGGATGGGAGAGAAAAGAGGAAGAACAGGAATGAAAGAGTTCATAGGTTGAGATAAAGACAGGGAGACTGCTTACCAGTTACCATGGTAGGAAAACAGAGTCAAGTAGGGGAAGATTTAATTTATTGCCAGTTAAAAAATTTGCTAATGTGGGTAGTGGGAAACAAAAGAGACAAACATTAAAACAACAACTTTCCTTCCCATTTTCCCAGCCTCAGTTTGACCTCCTCCCAGACTCCTCTCTTCCTCCCTTGTTATCACTGCAAGTTACACTCAGTCCAAGTCCCTTCAGAGAGGAAGCAAGTGGTGCAAAAGGGGTGTTGAGAGGTTATGATCAGGGCCTAGTGGTTTTTCTCTGCCATTCCTTTCTTCTCATACCTTTCTTCTCCGTGTATGTCATTCACAGGCTGCAGGGAATATGTGCTTTGCCATGGAGCACTCTTTCCTCTGACCTAGGGGTTCCCTATACTGTTTCTCACTCTTTTTTTCCCCTCCTCCTCCTCTCCTTGTTTGGCATTTTTTTGTCCTTTCTTAAATATGTTTTCCCAGAGGTGCCACTGCCCGTCCATGGACACTTGGCCTCTTCTCAAAAAGGCCACCCCTGCAGCCTCCGTCCTGCCAAACCTGGCCACAAACAGCCAATACCAAAGGTGCTCCATTACTGCTTCACTAGAGTAAAGAATTAACAGTCTTTAACCTTTCCTGTTTGAAAATTCCCTTATGCAAATCTCAAATCAAGATGATTTAGGACAACATAGAGCATGTATGGGTCAAATTTCTCTTCTGAATCAGGTATAGCAGGATAAGCCTTACCCAGTCTGTAAACATTCAAACAATGAGAAATAAGCTTCCATAAAAGACAGTGATTTATGTATCACACTGTTACAGTTACTTTCTCATTGCAAAACGCGTGTAATGTAGTCACACAGTAAGTATGACTGGTGAGGGCGGTCAGGGATCTCCACTGCACAGCACAGAATATGGTGGTTAGTTCAGCCTTCCCAAATGAAAATTGTGTTTGACCCCACAGCAAGTCCATTAGGGGCAGGTGTGGTTTTTTTCACTGATTTCTACGAAAATCCAGTGATGTGGTGCTGAGTTAAAATACCTGGGGGAACTGCAGCTTTTTCAGTCCCTTAGGTGCCTCTTTCTGCTGGGAGTCACTTTTGCCATATGCTGGGGGCCAAACTGGTAGAACATTACCTGAGCTCTCTGAGCTGGTGGGGAGCCAACTGGAAGGTCTGAGAAAATGGATGTTGCCATCCAGTTCCTTGCCCAAACGGAATATAGAGGAAGCTCTAGGAGAAATTGATTGACAAAGCTAGATCTGAGTTTCACACTGTGGAAGACTGGGACAAGCAGGCAGAAATTTGGGACAGAGAATTTATAACTCATCTATTGTCCATGAGTATAGAAAGGACAAGTTGGCAATGGAAAATTTAGGTACTGGGTGAGTGAAAAGTAGCATAGAAATTGTAGTGGGCTTTAGAGATAGAAAAGCAGAAACTCTATATAATGAGCTGTGTAATGCCGTACTTTGTCTGCTACAGAGTATAATAGCAAGGTGCAGATGTCAGGTTACATTATCTGTATGTAAGTAATATAACCTGAACTAATGGTTAAAAAACAGTGAATAGTGGCTTCATGTGCCTTGATCAATATTCCTGCATTTGTATATTATTTTAAATTAAAAAGTTTTTGAGGAAGAGGTAAAAATTACCTGTGAGGTGAAACAAATGTTTCTTTTGAAAGAATTTAGTATTATTACTGACCTTTAGTGAATTTAATATTGTTACTGATATTGTTTTTATTATTGTTATGCACACAGAAATATACATCTACAAGTTATAAATATAGTGAAGAATAACTGCTCATTTAGTCGCAGCTACCTCTGACACATGCTGTTTCCACTCTCCTTTTTGTTTTCTTCACTACTCAGTGCTGTACAGAGAAGAGATTTTGGTTATATTGTACTAAATTTCAAGTTTTTAGCACTTTCAGGGTTTAGTATCATAAAGTGTACTGGAAAGAGACCTACAGCCATCTGTCATGTGATACTTAACCTGTTTAGTAGGAATAAGTATGCCTGCAGTTTCTTTCAGGTGAGTGTGATCTGCCAGTGCTCAGCTGCCTGCAAAAACTGTGTGGATATATCCAAAGTTATTACATTTTGCGGTGGGATACTTTTTGATAATTTTCTTGAACTTCCTGATGTATTGTACATTATTAGTGATGTTAGTATTTACATTACTTGTACAATATTTAAATGTTTCTGAATGATTTTTTTTCATAATGTATTTTTCATTCAGTGCTATGTACCTATCAGATAATGCAAAAGGCACATCCTTCCTCAAAATGCTATGGTATACTTGTCTGAGGTTTCTATTTTAATAGCTCTTGCAGTGAGGTGGAATCAGTCTTCTTATAGTGATAGGTATGAGATGTGCAGTAAGCTTAAAAAATATACTGATTTGCATTCTTCTTTCAACATTCCTACTACATTTGATGCAAATGAGCTTTGACATTCCTTTATAGCTGTTGAATGGCACTATTTAAACAGAGTAGAAAAATCCACAGAGAGGTATATTAAGATACTATTCAGCAGAAGAGACTAATTACTTTATTAACTTGTCTGTTTAGTTAATGTCAGATGCTTCAGTAAGTATTACTAGACAGTGTGAAATGAGTGCTATGAGGTATTTGACTAAACCACAGGAGTGAATACCTTCTGAACTTCTGCTCCATTGGCAATGTTTCATAGTTTTACTCTCTTCATCTTGGCTAATGTAACTGCAAATGTTGGTTTTAGTCATGATGTTTTTCTATTTTTTTTTATTACTTGCTGAACTCCTGGGCTATGGAACTCATTAACTATGTCTTTACACAACCTGTAATTTGACTTACTAGCAGGGTTTCCTTGAGCTTTCTGGAGGACACTTTAGGTCTTGATTATAAGCAGCACAAGAAAAAAATGGTAACTATGCCGTGTGGGCATTTTCCCAGTGCCTTTATGTTCTTCCTAAGCAGTCTTTGTCTTTTCTCAGCTCTTGCACATTTTTCTGTTTCTGCAATCTTATGGTAAAAGCAAAGTTTATTGGAAAGTACTTGGCTCTTCCACTTTGAACACTATTTCTTTTTTTATCTTGCTTTCGGGACCACTAAACCCTTTAGCCCAGTGGCCCAGCTCCAGCCAGTAGCAAGACTGAGCATGTAGTCCCAATAGATCTGGGGTGATCGAGGACAGGACTTGGCCAAGCAACTACTAATCAGCAATTTGTGCAGATGGAACTGGTCACCTTGATGCCTTTATCGTTCTGTTTTCCCATGTGTGTTCTTCCCCAAACTGCCTTTCAATGTTTTTGGTTCCTCTCCTAAACATATCCTATTAGATCTTGTACAATCCCCAGGTACTTGTTCTCGTATCGCCTGTCTCATTACCCCCTAAGCGGTGACCCACCAGTCTGAACCATACAGATTGTGTTACGAAGTAAGTACAAGTTACCAAAGTGTGTTGCTGATCTCAGAAGATGCTAGCAGGATGACACTTGCGTACTTATTGTTTAGTTTCTGAGTCTATGCTGGAATTACACAAGAGGCAAACACAAAGTTTCTGTATACCTTTTGTTTTCTTTTGTTCCAGTGCAGTGCAATATAATATTGAAGGGGTGCTTGAACTAGATGCAACAAAGTTTACTTCAAAACTAATAGCAGTGCAGCGATACTGTTCAGTACAGCACTCTCCCTGGTGAATGCGCTTGCCTGCTCAGAAATAACTAGCTCAAGGTCTTCTACCTTATCCTCCATTCCAAAGTGTAGAGATAACCCTGGCCATTAGTCTTTCACATCAGTTTCTTGATGCTGCAAAATGGGAACATTGCCTACTTTGGAGATATGCTAGGTTATTTAAACATTGTGGAGTACTTCCATATGATAGGTTTCATTTTTGGACATTTGCAAATGAAAGCCTACATTGGAAAATATAGTGAAGTTTAGAACTATTGATTGCATTTGTCTAAATGCTAGGCTACTGCCTACATTTCCCTAAAAGATGTCTGTGCATAATACTGAGGTTGAATATTCCCTCTTTGCAGTGTCTGTAGGAAGTATGTGGATGCATTACCTTGTAATGGATGAAACAGGATGCACACCTACTGTCATTAGCTGCCTCACACCTGAGGACATGTGCTCTGTGTGGGCTGTTACTTCAGAATTTTTTTCAGTTTACTTTTCAGTTCTGTTACTTTTCAGTTTCAGTTCATATCCTGATGAATATGTTTATAGTCTTTAGCAAAAGCTGCCTTTCAGCACGGAGTGGCATGCAGTGACAATTACAGTGATATTTGCCGTGACATGCAGTCCTTTGACCTGATTGTCAATAGCTCTTGCGTGTGCTGTGTATACCTGCTTGTTCTAGCATTTACTAATCAACTAAAAGTAATATGAACATAGAAATGAATCTATTCTCTATGCTTCTTTAAGGGGGGTGGCTCCAGATCCCCACGCCTCCCTTGACAAGACTGGGTAATGCTTGGACCATGATGCAGCATTATTAGAACATTTTGGACCACCACAAAGCTTTGACAAGCATTTATAATTATGTTCCCCTCACCATGCTCTTCTGACCACTCTGAAGTTGCTTAGCCCAGAAATTGTTTTGTAGACTTGATTTTGGTTTCAGACGCTGTTGCTTTGCCTTTTGACTCAGTTGACTTTGCTCTGCCCAACGTTAGCCCAAAGAGAGAATCCATGATGTCTCCTATCTCAGCTTTCTCTACTGAAAGCAGCACCTGACCATCTGATCTTTGCCAATAGGACTCTCATTTAAATGCCTGCAGTCAATGGTCTCAGTGGTGGTCAGATCACCATCCTGATGTGTGCTAAAAGATGTGTGCACTGGACCCCACATAGAACCTGCCCAGCAATCCTGTCCCCATCCAAGCTAGGTTGTCAGAGCATGGGGTTTTTTTGGAAGTGACTGTTTTTTAATTTGTGCCAAATGGGATGGCTTTCCTTTCTTTTGTGGGACTTCTCATTTTCTCTCTCAACTTCGGGTGATGAAAATATCTGTTATAAAAAGGAGGTGAAGTAGACTTGTCAGAGTTTGCCATTGCTTTCTTTGGTATATGAACTTTGGATGCTGCATTCAGCCCATGTTGGTTTCAGTACTTCTCAGAAGGTAGAATTTGATGACAGGCATTTGTTAGGTTTCCAAGCTGGACTGTAAACCTGTGAGCTGCCATGCAGAGCTTTGTATATTAGAAATTCCTTGTTAAACACTGGAGGACTTACAGAAGGACTCTGATGCAAGGAAACTCTTGGGTAAACTCCTCTTTACTGTCCAGAAAGTTTAGCTCATTGTGCTGTGGATGATCAATGCTTATTCCAGGAATTCATCATAGGAATTTCTCTGGAGGAAATAGCTTTTTTGTCCTTTGACTACTACTTGCAACTTGGATTTCATTCTACAATGGCAGTACTTCTATGGACCTGGCTAGGGTAATTTGGAAGACTCCTTCCTGGCTCTTATGACTGAAAAACGTGGGAAATATCAGCACTGACATGGACAAAATTATTAAGTGTTTTCCTTTGCCATCATTTGGCAGTTGCTTTGGAGAAAACCGAGGAAGCTACATTTAGAGATTGCAGCATTTACATCTGCTATCTGGCCAAATTAAATAGCACACTAGTGTGTTCAAATAATCTGAATAAGAGAAAAATATGCTTTTGAGAGAAAGTAAGCTTGAAACTGAAGACCTGGAAGTTACTATGAAGCCTGGAATTGGGAAAGGGTTCTTATTGAGTTGTACACTTTGATCCTGACGGAAGAAACCCCAGGGAAGAGAGAGGAACAGAGAGAAAAAGAAGCTGGGAGCAAGGGGTGGATTTTAACATAAAGAAGGGTCTCTTAGGCATTTTGCAATTGCCTTGTCTGTTCTGGATAGGTGTAAAACTTTGTTTATTTACATTAGCCTGGGTTGAGAGTGAGTATTAATTAAGAGGTTGCTGGATGTCTTCTTCAATTTGTATATTCCAGATGACAAACCCTTGCTTTGTTCTGAAAATAGAAGACTTGGCATTAGAAATGATGACCAGTCTCCATTCTTACCCAGGGATTCCACTTGCTTATCTCCTGGCTCTGCTTTTCTGTAGGAGGAAATGCATTTCTTCCTATCAGTATATTAATATCTGGCTATGGTTGTGTATTACCTCTCATAAGTGTTCCTGGCTAGGTAGAAGCTGGAGATTGGACAGACTGCCTTTCTGTCATCCAAAATGTCCCTCTCTAGGAACTCTTCTTGAATGCATTGCTTCATTGGAGTGTAGATATAGTGTTGACATTGATTTCTAGAGAATCTGTAGTTTGGAAAAAGAACAACTTTCTAGCTCTCTTTCTACTCTCAGAGTAGAAAAAGAGGCTTAGCCTATCTTGGACCTAAGGCAGGTTTCATTCTTGGACCTAAATGGAAGTTTCATTTTTTCATAAAGTGATCCAGCGCCTGATATCAAAACCATTCAGATTGACTACCCGAGTTAAAAGGTGCTTATCCGCATATTCATAACCCTTGAGTTATGTTTCTCTTCATATCTCTTCACAGTAAATATGTATAATGCTTCATAAATCTGAACTATTACCAACTGAAAACTTGTCTGGCCACTTTTTTCCCTTTGGTAGGTTTCCCTAAGGCACTGACCTTTTTTTGTGTAATTTATTCTTAGTTGAAGTGAGAGGCTGCTATTCACATTTTTGAATGATGGATTAATAGAAGGTCGGCTGAATGAATGGTCTTTCATTATCCTCAGACTGATTTTCATCTCTTCAGGTCATTAGCTCTTGAGTATCCATCCAATCAACAGTGCACTGGCATGGCTGGATTCTGCTGGCAGCAAGAGATGTTCCCATAAGTCAGATTCAAGGTCCGTGTTGACATGTTCCATTATTGAAACACTTTTCATTAATACCCTGCTGAGACATTCCTTAAGAGTTTTTCATCATCTGGCAGCATGAATTCTCATAATCTGAAGTCTGTAGGCTTGCTCAGGACTACAGATATTCTAGGTAAACATCTTGGTATATCATGAGCAGTGCTTGTCTTTGATATAACACAATACCGTGTCTTTGAAGCCGCATAGTAACAAGTTGGAACCCTGGCCACTTTTTTAAACTTTATGGCAACCTTGAAAGAAGAACCAGAAAAAGCTTTGGGGAGGTGGTAGCAGACAGATACTTTAAAAAACTTGAAGTGCAAGACCAAGAACCTCTTGTAGGAATGCTGTAATCATAAAAGATTGATGCATTCATCAGCAAACTCATCATGGATTTGCATACACTGATGAAGAATCTTTTTTGCTTTATGCTATGGTCAGCAAAATGGGAGAAAAAGGTTAAAGTTCTGGTATGTGTTTTCAGGGACTGTGAGATGACCTTGTCTTGAAAACAACTACAAGATAGCAAATTTTTGTTTTTTAGTTGTCCGCTGTACAAGTTCCCTTTCAAGGCTGTTCTTTATTGTTCCCCCTGTGAGAGGGGGAGAGTCTTTTGTCATAGTTTGTCTCATTCGTCTGTTGTTCAACAGCAAGCATGAGCTTGTACTGAGGAGAGATGATTTCAGGGTAATTTTCACCTTCCCTGCATAATCTGAGGTCTTCATGTCCATTCTGGATCTGTTGATGCAGGACTCTGGTTCTGGGCAGTCTCATGGTCAGCACCCTTTGCCTGGTGCCCTGTGTGCTGAGTAAGCCTTGGTGTTACTGATATGTCCCTTGGTTAAAAGGTGCCAGGTGGTAGCTAAAATGGAACTTACCTGGCTGTGGGGACCACGTTTTCTACCTTAAAGGTGTTCTCACCTGTCTTCTTAGCTGTAGTGATCATACTACTCTGCATGTAATGAGGGAGTCCTGTTTCCGTATCTGATTGCTGAGTTTGGTGTGTGTGTCTTTGGCTCATTATTTCCCAGAGACGTGGTATTCTTGTACTCTGCTCTCCTGGAATACTCAAAGGAGCTTCTGTGAAGCACCAGCACCAGCTTGGTGCCCAAGTATATTTAGTTTCCATTTATGCAGGAAAGTTAGCAGAGTTAGGGCTGCATAGTGGTGCAGACAGCTATTTCAGAAATAAAGCTGGTGTCAGCCAGGTCTTTGCTTGGGTTTGATTTGTTTATGTGGTTAAAAACGTGGGGTAAAATTTCTGGTCTTTCGCATTGATCTTTCTAGTATGATAATGATGCCATGATGATTTTTTTGCCTTTTATTTTATACCCCTTTTATATACCCTTTTATATGGCTATATGTATCCTTAGTGCTTTTAGTCCACATACCTGTAAATTTTTAAGTTTGATAATTTAGCTAGACCTAATATTCCGTTAAGCCAGAAGACCAAACACCCTGGAAGCCTCACAGTTAGGGGTCAAAAAGCCCTAGAGACCAAGGTCCTCTCTAGAACACATTTTGTAAACTAAGATAGGCCCATCCAGGGGGAAGGTTCCTTGGGACGGAGGGTTCGCTTGAGCCTCTCATTGGAGAATCTTTGATAGATATGCTAATTTACAAAGCCTGTAATTGTAGATGCGATTTATCATGTGTGTGCATTTTGAGGGAGTGTGCATTTCAGTGTGCATTTCGGCATATTCCACCTGGATGTGGTGCACTTAAGGATCCTTAAATAAATACCAAGGTACCCTTTCCCCTTTAACCATGTCCGGGTTTTTAATTTTAAGACCAGGAAAAAGGAAACAATAAAGGAAGGGAAAACTATAAATTGTGAGCACAGGGATGGTGGCTCCTGTGGCCTGTGAAATACCACTCATACCTCATCTCTTCTGTCCATACCCTCAAGACCTTTCAAACTCAACACTCAAATTTAACTCAGTACATAGGCAGGGCGGTGGTGTCAAACTGTGGCAGATCAGCAAGGGGAAGCGCAGAGTCCTGCCCCAGGGAGGAATAACCCCAGGCACCAGCACATGCTGGCGTGGAGCTTGGCAGAAAAGGCCCTGGGAGTCAGGTGACCATGAGCCAGCAATAGACACATGTCACAAAGAAGGCAAACAGCCTCGTGGGCTACACTGGGAAGGAAGTTGGCAGATTGATGGAGGTGATTTTTCCCCTCAGCCCAGCCTTGGTAAAGCCACATATAGAATTCTGTGTCCAATGCTGGGCTGGCTCCCCAGTAGAAGAAAGACATGGACTTACTGAAATGAGTCCATTGAAGGGCCATGAAGATGATTGAAGGCTTGGAGCATCTTTCATAAGAGGAGAGGCTGAGACAGTTGGAGTGTTCAGCTTGGAGGACAGCAGGTTTGAGAGATATCTTTCCAATGTATAAAAATACGCACTGGAATGAGTAAAGAAGGCAGAGATTCTTCTTAGTGGTGTCCAGTCAAAGGACAAGAGGCAGTGGACACAAATGAAAATAACTATAAATTACATTTAATCAAAGAAAACACTTATTTTGCTATGAGGATGCTAAAACACTGGAGTTTGTGTTTAAAGACTCGGGTTGTGGAGTCTTTATCTTGGAGACTCTTTAACCTGACTGGACGTGGTTGGTCCAGAGCAATTTGCTGTTGTTGTCTATGCTCTGATTAGGGTGGTTTGACTAAACCCAAGAGGTCCCTTCCCACCTCCAGTACCCTGTGATTCTGGAAGTTGAGATTTCTCAGAGTAAGGTGTTCACTCAGACATCTCTGCTAATTAGAGATTCGAAGAATTGCTACATTCAAGAGGGCACAAATTTCATCCTGGGTTTTTGTGGATTGACATGTGACATCTTAAATTAATAGTGCTTCTAAAGATCACTGCATATTTGTATTTATCCAAGTGTATACACTGGTTACATTATGAAAATATTATTTCAAGAACTGCTGGAACGTAATATAGGGCCTTGAATTTGGAAGTCTTCTGTACTGTAATTGTATTGCACTGTCCTTTTTGTTTCTAGACACACTGTCCAGAACATCATACGTACCTAAATCTGTAATGCTGAGCTGTAATTTAACAGTGCTGCAGCAGTTTGTTTCAACTAGTTTCTAATTAGTTCTGTGTTAACTACTTTCACAGGTATGCAGCCTGTTCTCTCAGCAGATTCTTTTCCGTTACTTTACCTGTTGTGTTACAAGCTCAGGCACAGACGAGTTCTTTATCATGGTTCAGAGGGATTTAGACATACGCCTTAATTAATGTTTAGGATTTCTGAGTACCACTTTTGTCTGAAGTGCCCTGATTAACTGTATTCTAGATAGCCAAAGAAAACCGTGTCAGGGATTTCGTACCTCACTAAAGAAATGGGAGAAATAAGCCTTTTAAATCCTGGCATATTCATAACATAGGAATGGTGGATAAGTATGACCATATCAATAAAAAATATAGTTTTCTGTCTTGAAAAGTAATTTAGACCTTGAGACAGCTGTTTCATTTAAAACATTCATGCACTCAGATGCAGAACTGAGAGGAAAGAGAAGTAGAGAATTATCACTGTAATCTGCAGAAGAGTTTCTTAGGTTTCATGTACTTTACAGGAGGATTGCAGATCATCTTCAGTGTGAATCATGGCTAAATGGACACAGTATATTGCCATGTTAAGCTTCAGGTTCAGGAAAGACTTCAGCAGCATGCTTTGTTCTGTGTTGACATGTTGCCTGTTGGAAGAGAAATTAAAACAAATGTTATAAACTCTTCATTTAAGTTCAGGGGGATTTAAAAACGTATTTTTCTGTATAGGTACACAGACCAGGAGTGTTTAGTATTGCTGTTTGGTAAGCTGCTGCAGACTTTGGGTTCTTCAGTGCTATCAATTGACAATGGTCTGTGAGGAGACATCAGGACTTTCTTTCATAGTTATTTTTTATTTGTCTCTCAAATTAAAAAGTTCAGATTTAGAAAGAAAGTTCTAGAAGTTTTTTTAAACTAGTAGCTACTTACTGCAGAAATACAACTGTCATTGAGTCTGTGTGGAAAAGTGCATAGAAAATGGCTCTATGCTTCCTTCTCTCACACTTGACAATTATCACCAGTATATACAGGCAATTAATGTGTTATCAACTAGTGCTTTGATTGATTTTTTGGCCTTAAATTCAGAAGGTATGCTATAAATAGTATTTCATAACTGCTGTTTACTTTTTGGAAGCAACAACATTTTTGAACTACAGCATTCACAGTCAAATGTGATGTGATTAGACACAACACATTCAGTAAATCTTAATATTCCAACTCCACCAAATAAGAAATTTGTAGGCTTGCCAGTTGGGCTATATTAGTTTCCTGGAGAGGAATAAGGCACGTGGAAAAGGGCTGGCTGGTTTTGTTTTTTTTTTTCCTAGGGCCTAGGGACAAACTTCTAACCTTGTTGGGCTGCTCTTTAAACCTAATGATGTTCCAACATTTGAGTCCTTCAAATTCAAGCTGTGTTTGGATCTAGTTTAAAGAACAGCAGTTATGTTGTATGCATTTGTCCAGTCCGTAGCCCTGACATATGGGATGTGTTAAACTGAGGTCCAAGTGCAAGGATGATATCACCAGCACAGAGCAATAATATCAGTGTCAGAAGCGTGGACTAGTGGGTTGCTGAATTTTGGAGCTGGACACTGCCTCACATTCCCTTATTTTTTTAACCCTTTTAAAAAAAAAAAGTGACATTTTGCTAATGTAGATTTACATTGCCCTTGTCCTCAGTGTGCTTCTGCTCAGAGTGGTGCTGTTAGTCGCTGTGGAGGACTGGCCGTTCTCTGTCATTCATGCTTTATTCAGAAGGTATTTTTCACTCACTGCTGTCATCAAGCTTCTTGCCTTTTGTGCTTTGTTATCCAATGAACGAATCTTCTATTCATACAGTATTATTACTGACCTCTACTTGAACTTTCTTCCTCTCCTTCCACATATATTATTTGACTTTCCACTGTGACAGTAAGAAGGGAAATGACATATTGCAGACTCAGAAAGAATTATAGTCTTAACTTCTAGGAGAAGAAGTGTGTGTTTTGGCTCTTGAAAATGAGAACAGTTTCATACCAAGGGGAGGCAAAATATCAAATGTGTTTCTGCAAAACATATCATAACTGCATGCAAATTGGGCTGGTTTGTCTAAAGCATTGAGTCCTCCCATGTGGCAGGGCCTGTGTTTGCTACTTCTTCCTTTGCCTTTCAATGAACTTTCAAAGAGTAGTAGTATTAACTCCAAGAGTCAAAGAACCCTACTCTAGATTAAAAATCACAGTTTTGTATTTCTATGTCAGTAAGGCTTGCAGGTTTTTTTGGTGGAACTTTTGTTTTTAACATTGCTCACTTGCTCACAGCATGTGTGCGGAAGAATAGCTGCAGGTAAGGAATGCAGCCGTGGAGAGGTGGTCGGTGTTTCCAGGAGCTTGTCAAGCCTGCTGTGTTTTGTGCAGCCCCAAGACAGAGCTTCTCTCAGGTCTCTCTCTGCACTCCATTCCCTTCAGTGGGATGACTCAAGGGTCATATTTTCCAGGCTCCAATAACACTCCCTCTATCCCAGAAAATTCTGTCTGGATCTTTCTTTCAGCGCTGCCATCATTGGCTTCACTCTCAGCCAATTCTGACATGGTCTTGAGAGTGCTGTAGCACTTGCATATTGGAAGTACCAGCAAATCACCTTCAGTGTCTGGGGGCTTGAGGAATCAAAACCAGGAAACTTCATTTGGTAGATGCAAAGCTCCTTCAATGCTGTCTCTTTGAAAAATTTCCCTGAAACAAAGGAACCAAAATTCTTGATGGTGGTTTGATTTTTGGCTGTCCAGAAGCAGGTTTTGTACAAATACCTTGCCCTAAAACATTGCTGGTAGCCTTTAGCTCTATGCTGGTGCCTTTGAAGGTGAAATTTTGAGCCTATGCCTCCTCCTGTGAAAAGCAGAAATGAGCAGACTAAGTCCCTTCCTCCTCAGTTAGCTTTCTGGCAGAGTGGCAAGCTCCTTCTGCCAAGTAGTGCTAGGAAGATTGTAAATTTGTTACAGAAAGTGCATTAATATTTTACTTTCTCCCCATAAAAATTCTTCACCAATTGTAAGTGGGTGAACTGAAGACAGTTGCTGGTGTAAAATATATAGGCTGTTATTCTGACTTTACAATACATGCAGTTCTGTTATTTCTGCTTACCTAAAGATCACAGGCTCTGTTATTGTTTGTTGTGGAATGCAGCTCTTGAAGCAGAATAATGCTTTCTATATAACACTAGGAAACATGATACAATACTTGGTAACTGGTCTCTTCCCTACTGTCCTACTTCTGAAACTGGTGAGTATTGTATAATTCAGAGGGAGGTGGGACCTTCTCTCTCACTACTCTTTTCTTGATGACCGAGTAAAAGGGAAGTAAGCACACTATTGAACCTGATCACACTATTAAACCTTGTAGTAGACTAAAACACTGAGTGTTGGAAGCTTTATTACATGGAATGATACACTATCATCCTCCTTTAAGAAAGGTTGTTGGGAAAATTGTCTATTAAAGTTGTGTAGATAGTTGAAATGTTCAAAATTACCCTCAAATCCTACAGAAATTCATTACCATGTATGGTTGTATGGAAAGATTATTGAAAAAGACATTTGCAAGAACTGGTAATGGAAACTGGCTAAGCACAGTGGGGTGCAGAAATTATTTGCTACACACTGTGTCCTTTTAGACTAACTTTATTAACTAGAATGTAATGGTGTTTGTGTTCCTATCAGATTTTAAAGATTTCTATCACCATGTTATTCTGTTTAATATCTCACTGTTGTTTATTCCCTTTTAGGGAACTTTCTACAATTCTATTAAGTACAACAAGGAGAAAACATAAGCAAAATAGTGGGTGTACAGAAGTAACAAAACCTAAATGTTTTATGCAGAAAAGATTCAACAAGTATCTCCTACCAACGAAGGATGAAACAAATTTTCACACTGTGACCTTGCAGTACAATCTTGGATCAAACCACACATGTTTCTTTAACAAAAAATAATTGAATTATACTATTTGCATTGATCTGATGATGTGGAAATAAAACATTGAAAGGAATGTCGTTATTGTTTTCTTTATTCTTTGGATTTTGCTTCACTGCATGGATTTACTAAAACAGATAAAAGCTTTCACTACAAAGCCATCACTTACAGGAATAAAGAAGCCTTATAGGCAAAACTTGTTGATATGAAGTGATATGAAATACTACCCAGGGTAATAACTCTGGTTTCATACTCAGCACAAGACTTTAGAAGTAGAGAAGGAAAATACAGCCACACAAATCCTGTTATCCTCATTGTGCTATATGATTAAACTGCTGGGATAACACTGAAAAGGTACATCTGTGCTATTGTACAGCTGCTTGGATTTGAATCAGGGGGTCCTGTGCTTTAATTCTTACTGGTGTTGAGTAGCATTTTACTTTGCCAGTAGTTCTTTTGAAGCTTGCAATGCTAATCATGGCCAGTGTGAGAATAGCACAATTGAACTGCGTGTTAATGGAAGACAGATACTGCAAGTAATGCAGACTGATGAACAGGAAGTTTGTTTGGCAAAGATATTTAAAACATTAATTTTGCCATGACTAGTAGATTCCTATTAAATCACAAAGCAGATTCCAGTCCCACTAAAATCAAGGGAAGTTTTTCTGTTGACTTCAGTGACATAAAGATTTGGACCTCTTTTGGATTTATCTTCCCATTTAAGATCATTTTTCTATGCTTACTAAATGTTCCCCAGTGTCAATGCATTAAAATGTGTTGCCAATTCAAATAGTGTTGTCTTGTACTGTAAAAGCTAAAATAAAATATTTGCTTTGGCATCTTTGTAAGTGGAATTTTTGTCATGTATTTAGAACTTATTCTGCACTGCTAGCTGCACGTAGGAAATGTTCCCTGTTCTTCTAAAAACATTTGTAGTACACGTTTAAGACATTAACTGTAACTTTATGGATTGGGTTTAATGCTCAGTGGATTTACGCTATGGTATGAATCTAACCCTTAATTATTACCAGTTGAACTCCATCTGCACATCAGATTGTTTTTGCTTGTGAGATTTTAATTTTGTATTTAATGAAAAGTTTGTCATTAATAATATGTTGCGAAAGCTTTAAGTTGCTAACCACGTGTTTTATTTCCTCTGTGTATCAGGAGAGTTTCTTGGGAGCTATTGCAAGCACCTTTTAGATAATTTCTCACTGAATTACTTATTTTATTTGCTGAACATCTCTGCTCAAATCAGTTTATTTCTGGCAGTGTACTTGGTGATTCCTGTTGGTACCATTTTAGGTGTTAATATTCTTTGTGAACTAACTTATACAGTGGATCCTGACAAAAATGATGATAAAAGCTGGGCTGCAGCTTAATTAATCTATGTTTGTTTTTTACTGTGTTCAGGGACATGATTTTCATCCCTAAATGGTTTGTGATGCATCATACCTTTTCTACTATACCTGCTTTGCTTTGTCTTTCCTATTTCCCTCTTTATTCTATAGCCAATCTGGTGGCGAGTTTGCTATTTTTGCACTTCAAACATAAGCTCTCATTTCTTACACCTGTGTAACATCATTCCTTTGTTTCCCTCCCTACAATATGAGTCCACTGTTTCAGCAACCTTAATTCTACAGTCACAAATCCACTTCTGTGGAATATGGCAATTCTGTCTGAGGTTCTGAAAACCTTTTGCATTCCCTTACTTTCCTTCCTGGCGTTTTCTCAAACTGAATGTGGCACTTCTTTTTAGGCTTCTCAATTGGCTTATTGTGCAATTTGTGTCTAATCTCTACTTGCCTTTCCTCTCACTTCCCCATTGGTTAGTTAAACTTTAGAGACCATTAATATGTACTTCTGCTAATTCTCATCAGACCTTTTCTGTTGTTCGTTTTTTTGGGGGTTTTTTTAATAATCTTATATTTTTATGTTTTCCCTTTATCTGTAAACTAAAGCTTCATTCTCATGCTTGTTCTTATTAGAGACTATGAATTTGAATCTAAGGTCTTTGCATTTTACCTCTACTGTATTGAGTGCCTCCTAGTTAGGTTTAATGCACCATATTCAATTGACCTTCAGTTTTGCTCGACTCCCAGGGGTGAGATTCACTTCTAGCTTTACAAGTCTACAGTGGTGCCTAGTGGTTTTCTATAGGGCTTTTGAGATGTATGGAAACACCTGGTTTTCTCTGTTGAGTGTAAAAGGGGCCTGGATAACTGTTTAATATGTCTGCATCTCTAGGTAGCTCTCTCTTCATTGTCTGTGTCTAAGGCTAAGTGTCATGAACTGTGTGCTGGGACTGAAATTGTATATGTACATTGGAAATGAAAATGAACTGTTGGTTTGGTTGTGCTATATGGCAGTTAATTTTTTTATTTCTCGAGTATTTTTAGAAGAAGAATTTCCTTTCGTAGGTCTCCCAAAAGTAATTTTGAACACCTTAATGAAAGAACTGAAGTAGTTAATGGCCAGACTATTCTATTACTGAACAAGCACGTTTAGTTATTTTGCTTATTTCTCACTTTGACCATGGAAGAAAGCTTTAATTATCAAGCTTGGTGGGAGGAGGAAGGCATATATTTATTGAGTTACAATTTTATTGTTGAATTAATAATACTGGTTTAATTTTAATGATTTACAGGCAGCCTGTTTACCTGTAAAACTCCAGCAATTGCAGATATTGTGATACTAGTAGATGGTTCTTGGAGTATTGGCAGATTCAATTTCAGGCTCGTTCGACTGTTCCTGGAAAACCTGGTTTCTGCTTTCAATGTGGGATCTGAGAAAACAAGAGTAGGTAAGGTGCCGCACTTTTTTCCTAACGTTTCTGTAGCAATGTAAAGATGTTATCATTTCAGGATTGTTAACAGCTTATGCTACTATTTTTGTGCAAGATTCATCCTCATCTGGAACTAGCACTTCTATCATCAGAGTAATGCTGCTGGAATGTTTGTAGTAATAATTCCTCACAGTTTACTGAGATTCTCAACTTAGGTAAACTCTAATGCAATGTTAGTGGAAAAATAAATACAGGGGAAACAGTCTTACTGACTTCAGTCAGCAATAGCCTCAAACACAGTTTAATTTTTGCAGGCAGAATGTGCGAATGGACGGTTTTTCTTGTGCTTTAAACTGGCTGAAATGTTACGTTTCTGATCTGCTACTGTTCAAAGGGATATTAAGGAAAATTGTTATTTAAATAATAAATTCTTGCAATGTTAGTAACTCTGAAAAAGTTGTGTATTTCTTTGCTTTTCATTTAATTAGCACTTGAGCAAAAGGCTTTGAAAGTTGAGTTGTCACCCAGAACAACTTCATATTATTTTTTTATTGTCAACCAAGGCAGTTTTTCTTACTTGCAGTAAGCTAATTGTGGTGAGATAGTGGTAACTAAGTACATAAAGTGTACATACTTGAAAAAAAATCCGCTTTATTATCTGATGGATTGCCTTAATTTCTGATTCTTCAGGTCTTGCACAGTACAGTGGTGATCCCCGGATTGAATGGCACTTGAATGCCTATGGCACAAAGGATGCTGTTTTGGATGCAGTCCGTAATCTACCATATAAGGGAGGGAATACATTAACAGGTACTGTGTATGTTTTGGCTTTTGCCTTTTATTAAAAAACGTATTCTGCTGCACAGACTAAAACGTGTCAGTGCTTATTATGAAGTGTCGTTGGCTCCAATCTGTAGTTGGGCGGCAATCTGTGGGACGTTTCTCCTCGGTTGGACGGTTGGGATGGATGGAGATGAGAGATCTCTGAAGTCAGGTCTTAGAGCATGAGGTTTATTGCTCAGGGCTTGGGTATAGGGGGCCTGCTTAAAGCAGCCAGCCACTGCTAGAAGCAGGCCAGAAAGCGTGAAGCAATAGAGAGAGAGTAAAGAAGAAGAAGTGCAAGAGAGTATGTAAGTGATGTAAGAGAGCTAAGAGCGAATGTATAAGAGAGAGAGTATAAGAGCTAAGAGCTGTAAGAGAGGTAAGAGAGCAAGGTTCTCGCTTACAATACAATAAATCTTCTTCTGTGTTGAATATTCTAAGTTTCATCAACCAATCTAGTACAAGATACAAATCCTGTATCATTTCCATACAGCCTATAAGAATCATTGCGTTACCATACTGCGTTATATTTTAAATCCTAAAAACTACTCTTTGGACCCCTTCTGCCAAGCTAGCAGGGTCTGCTTTAACCCTTGGACCCTTGTGCTGGCAGAAGGTATTGTTCAATCAAAGGGGATTACCTTCAGTTGGCTATACCATTGTTTTCCAGTTGTTCAGTGACTAAGGCCTGGTATCTCAAAGTATGCTTTCATTTCAATGTCACTTATCGTTTCCATATTCTCAGCATCTTTTGCCAGGCAATCATACTTATAAGGCTTTCCTGTTTCATCTTTCCCAACAATGAAGGGTAAAAAGAATAGGGGTTTTGCAGCTTGCCAATGGCTTTATCCAGTGTCAGTTAAGTCTTTTCTGCAGCGCTTGTCCATTGATTTCACTGGGAATCAGGACAGGGTCTCATAAAACAACATATACGTAACTCTCTGTGCTGGAAGTAAAATCTTTTACCTGCTAGGAAGAAAATGCAAAATCCATTTATAATGTGCATGCACAGAGCTTTATTCTGGACAAGGAAAGAATGTTGTTTCAATATTTGACAACTGGTAATACTAACTTTACAAATGACCACCTGGGGCTTTTAGATTTCCATTGACCTTTTAGTAGTTAAAGCGCTGAAGCCCCAGAGACACTTAGTGATGGATAAAGGGGGGATGCCTGACAACCTGGGAAAAATACAGTCTCTGAATACAATTCCAGTGTCATCAAAGCAGCAGTTAGTAATGTTGGAATGATATATCCAAAGACCCAGACATGGCTTTAAGTAAATTGCTGCCTTTTTTTTTTTTTTTCCTGGCGGGTAAGGAATGGGAGAAACCATGAGCAACAGCCTTTATTTTGGTAGAAAGAGTGATTGCAGTGGGACAAGGGACAGAAGATTCTAGTATGATTCTAGGAATGAGATTATTGGGTGGTAGGAAGTAGTAAATTATCATGATTATTTTATATGGATGTTAGAAGAAAGTGAGTTAGAAACATTTTCTGTGGGAGACTTAAAATAGTTTTGAGATACACATCACAATGAGATTCTAAGTTTGTCCTGGAGCTGTTGCTCTTATTTCCCTTTAAATAATTTGTGTTATTAAAGTCATCTGCTTTCATAAAAGCAATGTAGGTAGAAGGAGAGTGAACTTCTTGTTCTAACTTGGTAGAACTTGGTAGAGTAAGAAAAAAGAGATGATACATTTGCAGGAACATCAACGTAGGTTTTCATAGCCAGTTTAAAATACATTGATTGATCAAAAGGCTGCTAAAAATTAATTTCAGCTTCTCTGTAGTTTAGGCTGTTTGTTGGAATTTAATTTTTCAGTAAATAAATTCTTCTTTTATACTTACTCTTCATCAGAATTTTTAAATTGAGTAGACAAAGAAACACTGATATTGGAAAATTAATGGACATTTTTCTCTCTGAAAGTCTTTTAAAATGTTTTCTTTTGTAGGTCTTGCCTTAACTTACATTTTGGAAAACAGCTTTAAGCCTGAAGCAGGTGCAAGACCTGGAGTATCTAAAATCGGGATACTGATCACTGATGGGAAGTCCCAAGATGATGTTATCCCTCCTGCTAAAAACCTACGAGATGCTGGCATTGAGCTGTTTGCTATTGGTGTGTATTCTGCCATATCCATGTACATGTCCCATTGTACTCTGGAGTGTTTGTATCAGTTGCTGTCTGTACTAAGGAAGTGTTCTTTTCTGCCTGTATCCAATAAATACCATCATTAATTTGTATCTTTTATAAACATTGCTCATAACATTGCTGCTATAGCTGGAATTTAGCAGTATACATGGATGCTACATTTTCATGAGATAGCTGAAAAATTCCACTTACAGTGACAGAAATTAACATCTTGAATTGACGTCCTAAAACCAGAGCAATTTGTAGTTGGTCATTAAAACAAATAGAATTGGATATTAGTAATTTTTTATCAGTCCCCATGTATCCAAGATTTTTGTTTTTCATTGCAAATATTTTCTGTATTTTTCTTTCCAATAAAAGGTGTAAAGAATGCAGATATAAATGAACTCAAAGAGATTGCCTCTGAGCCTGACAGCACACACGTCTACAATGTGGCTGACTTTAACTTCATGCATACCATTGTTGAAGGTCTTACCAGAACAGTGTGCTCACGAGTAGAGGAACAGGAAAAGGAAATCAAAGGTGAACAGAAACAAAATTTAATGTAACTTATGATGAACGTAGAGCTACAAATCAAATACCTGCAGTTCTAGGCTGGCTTCTGGCACTAGACTCATGCTCTATATGCTTTTTCTTTCAAGAAAGTACATTGTCAGGGAAGTTACCTTCCTAGCTATGTTTTATTCTTGCTTAGATATCTCTGATCTTTTGCTCTCTGTCTTCAGAAGAGGTAAATATTACAGCATTTGGTAGTGCAAAAAGATTAAAAAATGTGCATCCATTCTGCTGTCACTATTTCCAAGTGGCGGGTAAGGAAATCTTTTTGTAATACAGAGTTTTGGGGATGAATTAGTTTAACAGCTGCACATGGAATTGTTAGGTTCATGCTGTGCTTTCCATCTCCTAACTTAATGTTTTTATTGTCTCGTAATTACTCAACAGTTTCAACTACTTAGATTGCTTTGTCCATTCTTCTTGATGGATTTTTTTTCTCTTTCTTATTAACCACACAAAAAATGTATTTTGGTTCACAGGAGAAGATGGCAATGAAGAAAATTGTTCTTATATGAAAAAGCCTCCTCTGACTACAATTTTTTTTCTTTTCTCAATGAAAGAAATGTTGCAATTTGCCAGATATAGTCCTACCTGAGGCCTTTCTTTCTGAAAGGTTTCAGTGGATTTTGTTCCTATTTATTGGTTTGTGATTCCTTATTATGATAGAAATACTGAATGATTCTATCTCTTTCGCTCTCATAATAT
>VZTE01002176.1:480-12130 GCA_013397775.1 Eulacestoma nigropectus
GGAGAGGAGAGGAGAGGAGAGGGCTACCTAAGCTGTTGGTGCCCAAAGCCTCAATTCAAAACCGGTGCTAATGCACAGAGGAGCACTGAGCTGAGGCAGCTGGAAGCCTTTATGGGATCTCTCCAAGCCTCTCCTCTCTGTTTTACTTAGAGATACTGGGAATGTGAGCTGCAGTCTGACTGGTGATCACCAAGTCCCCTCGTCTACCTCATTTTATGATCTCACTGAGCTGTTCCAGGTTTCCCTTCAAATGCCAAACCCAGTGCTGGCCAGGTGAGCTGAGCTCCTGTTCCTCTGCACAGCTGGATATCTGATAAAGAGAGGTGACTGTCTGAGCCCTGAGTATCCTTTAGACACTCACACCACCCAGTTCGGACTGCCACAACACGGCAGGGGGACAAGAAGTGAGCAGGCAGGCTTCTGAGCTCACTCTTAGCTGTAGGCAAAGACACCTCTGAGCAGGAGAGAGGGAGATGCAATCCAGTGCATGTGTTCACTTGGCAAACTGAAGAAACACCCACCAGCATTCAATGCTGAATGGATTATCCAGACATTTCCTTGGATAGTAACACAGGTTTGGAAACCAAGCATAGCTAACCATATGGATTAACAAAGAAAGAGAGTGCATATTGCACTTTAGATTCTTTCTGTAAATGCTTTAACACGGCCTAAATAATCATTAAGCTACATAATCTCCCTGAAACTTCAGACAAGGTAGGATTAAGTCCTTGCAAGGGGAAGAAGGGAGCAGAAAAAGCAGTCCTGGTGTTGCTCACTGACTGTACTTTAGGAAATATTTATCACCATGGTGGGTTTTGGGAGGATTTTTTGCCGTTTGAGGCTCTTACACAGAAGTGAAATCTGAGGGGTGGTTGTTCCACATGCTTCAAGAATCATCTTCTGAGAGCAGCTTCCTGTAAGAGGCATGTAGCATTCACAGGCAGATGGGGCTCAGTTAAAAGGCTTCCAGAGGCTACTGAACCTGCTGGGTTCCTTGAAGCTAAAAGGAGACCTTAGAGAGGCACAATGAGGCATTTCCACGTTTTCTGTTGTTCTATATTATGTTCTCTATTCTGCAGCCATTTAGACAAGTTGCTTCCTTTAAAGGCTCCTTTCATTCCTTCTGCTGATGCCACATTTAAAGCCATGATCTCCCTGGAGTAGGAAGTAAGGGATAGGAGGGGATGTAAAAGTAATGAGATCTTCAGAGTTTTCTTTAAAAAGCCGAACAAAATCAGAATTTTTTCTTAATTGTTTTCAGCAATTTTTAAATCAATACAGAGCTGGCTGAAAGCACTTCTGATTGAGAGAAAATAAAAATCTGAGATATATAAATACTCTGGAAAAAAATTAAGAGTTTCATTTTTAGAATGGGGGTGGTGGCATTCATTTTCAAATAATTTACAGAACAGCTATGCATTTTATCTTATCAATCTCTAAAGAGAAAACCTATCACATTTCTCCACAGCGTTAATTAATATTTAGTTCTTTGGAGTGCTCTTAATTCAAGAAACCAATTAAAATGAGCTTTTCTTCTGCTTGGTCATACTTGAATTTAATCTGATTTTAGCAGCATTGATAGAAGAAATTTCTGTTGATAATTCCTGAAGTTTCAAGCATGTTCAAAATCACAGAATCATAAAATGTTGGAAAGGACAACAAATGTTGGAAGGTCCCTTCCCTTGGGTTGGAAGGCACCTTCAAGATCATATAGTTCCAACTCCCCTGCCATGGGTAGGGACACTTTCCACTAGACTGGGTTGCTCAGAGCCACATCCAGCCTGGCCTGGAACATTTCCAGGGATGTTCTTTACCAGGAGAAACTCAACAGGAGTGACAGTGGTCAGATGCAAACAGATGGACCAGCATGAAATAGCAATGAAACACTAATAAACAGTGCAGCCCCAATGTTGCTCTCTTACGGGCACCCACCGACAAGGAGAATTTCAACCACCTCTGAAATTTCTGGGAAGTCTTCCCAGGGAAAGTGGACAATGCAGAAACAAACTGTCAGGAGGACAACAAAACCTGGCACAGCAGTGTGGCTGGCATGCAAATTTGACTTTACAAGTCCGAACAAGGGTTGGCTGTTTAGAGGCGTGACCATAAAAGTTATAATAACTGAACTAAGCTTGAGGCAACAACGTGAGTCTAGCATGAATTTTACATAGTTAGAGAAAAGGACAAGCTATGGTCAGTGTGATCAGAAATAGATAGCAGTGGGTGAAGTCCTTTCTTTGCAAAGAGATTTATTCTTTCTTTGGAAAGAGATTCAACCCACAAGCAGAAGTCAGCTGAGCACAGGTTAAGGGTCAGAAGGGTGCTCAGGCTCTCCACTGAAGCTATGTAAGGGGAGCATGAAAGAAGATCAGAAGGGGAAGGGCCAGAGCCAGGATTTACATTTTGGCAATAAGGCTAAATTGGAGGAGATAGATCAAAGGACAGGGATAGAGAGCATCAATACGGCAGGAGAGAAGAAGAGGAGCCACAGCTTTTTAAGAAAGAATGAAGAAGGGAGCATCAGGCCACAACACTTTGCACCAAGGTGGGGAATGGAAAGGAAGATAAGGACTTCTGCAGAGAAAACATTGGGCAAAGGGATATGGGTCTCTAAGGAAGAAGAGTGAAGCAAATCACTCAGACACTTAGGCTGGCTCTGCTACTCCTTTCAGATGGGACATGGACAACAAAGGACAGGCAAGAATTTAAGTGACTTGAGCAGGCACACACTAAAAGGGTGTGGAAATGAATCATGGCTTACCTGGCGGGAGAAGGGAAGAGATTGGGAGGTTAAATAAATAGAAAGGTCTCATGAGAAACTCTCCAGGTGTGTGAATTGTAAGGACATGAAGGGGGGGCAAATGGAGGCACTGGAGGCACACAAGGGAGGGGAAGGAGGAGGGAGAAGGATTCCATGAAACAAAGCAGAGAGTAGTGAAAGCTGGGGTTAGAACACATGGCAAACACGCAAACCCGAAGATCCCCAGTGCCTACAAATGGTATTTTCTCTTTGTTTCAGGGGAGGTGAAGGGGATAGAACTGTTTTGACTTGGACCTCCCTTGTTTTGCCTGCAGCTGCTGTTTTCCTGCATGCAGTACAGTGCCTGTTCCAGAGAGGTGAAAATATCCTTTAGAATGGAGATTGCCATTGTCTACATTACACAGGCGGTTCTGCTCTTCCACCAGGCACTTTGTAAACAACAGCTTCCTGGCTAAAATGAAATTTTTTTTTCTTGGCAAAAATACTATCACCAAATGCCTTTTCCTATCTTTCATTCAAGGGAATGGGAAAAAGAAAACTTCAGAAGTATTCATATGAATATTTAAAAGTAGGGAAAATAAACAGTCTAGATATGCTGCAATTCCATCTCGTTCCCACTGGCAAAATGATGTCAATACATCTCTCCAAAGAGCTGTTACAGTGGCATTTATTGGTCCTCGTCAGCTGCTGATTGGAGGGGGAAGGAGGTAATGTTCAAGAAACCAGCATATTGGAGGGGTCCCATTTTGTGCTTTGGGATTTGGATTTGCTCACAGCATTACTCAGCTCCACCAATTCATTTCTCCTTGCACACGGATGTTCAGCACTGAATCAGATTCGTCTGTGCCTTCCCCTCCCTGTTCTCCCATTACTGAAGGAGGCGACAGGGTGAGAAGTGTGAGCTGAGGGTGATTAAAGGGATTCCAATTCCATGCATCAGCGGTTCCTTGGGAGGCCCGTGACTTTATTTGCTCTTGTCTGTGAGCCATTTCACACCACATTTAATCCACTTTCTGACAGAAACAATACCATGCTTAATTCTTACCGCTCAAGTGGAAGAGTACTTGGGATTGTGAAGACAATATTCAGGTTTTAAAAGTATCCATACTGTTCCCAGCGTTCTAGTTTGGGCTGAGCGATTGTTGGGGTTTTGCTGGTTTGGTTTTTTTTTTTCCCAGAAGGCCGAAAGTCACTGCTGAGCTGTTCCCACTGCTATCTTCTTTCTTGTGCCTTCCTGCTCTGACAGCTGACAAATGATACCTCCTGTGCTGTTTCACTGGAACCCTTCCTATCTCTTACCTGTATCCTGTAGCACATCAGATGGGATAAAGATAAGGAAAGCTTTCTGGTCTTAGCGCAGGAAACGAGAGTGGTTGGCCAGGTCCAACAGAAACAGCTCACAGTCACCTGCATTAGTACACAGCGGCCTGAACTCGTGAATTACGTCTAGTTTGTCCTCTGAGTGGGCAACAAGATCCAGAGCTAATGGAAAGCCTGAAAAGAGCTGGATTCAGGGAAGAGCTGGATTCTCCGGATGCTAGAGATCTGGAACAGCCCTGCCCCAAGGCATTTCTGATGCAAGCCTGGGGAGTACGCGGGCCATCAGGGAAAGCTTTGATGACGGAGTGGAACACATCCCTTCCACAAGAAATTCCTCCAGCAGAGATGGTGGTGCAAAACCTGCCCGCCTTCCCATGAAAAGCCTTCCCCAGGCTACCATCGGGAATGTCTCTGCTGTGGTGCAGCGCAGCAAGGGCAGAACAAAACCTGTCCCCACCGCCTTGGCAGTGGGCGTGAAACAAGCCCAGCAATTTGAAAGCGAAAGAGCAACCTCCTCAGTGAGGTGACTAAAGAGGGACGAATAACAGGTAAGGTGCTTTGCAAGTCAAAACACATTTAACTGGCTTTGGTCAGTGTGACGGGAGACTGGGCAACTGCAGGGGAATTATGCTTTGCAATAGTTTAATAGGATGTAGGCAAGACACGTTTCAAATGGAAACATGAAATGAGAAAACGGAGGAAAATGAAAAGGTTTTAGTGAAATATTTCACTTTGACCAGAAATCACTTGCCAAGGTTTGCCATTAATGAATAGCTTTGTATTAACTAAATGCTGTGGCTTTGTTTGAAATAAAAATTGCTGAAGTCCAGCTGTGATGTGCTTTCTCCTACTAAATATTTCTAAATTAGTGGATATAGCAAGTCTCAGCTCATATGTAACCAACAAAAAAACCTGAATTGCTTGGCACAGCTGAAAGGCAGTTATGAAAGAAGTTATGGGGAGAAAACCACTATTTCTCCCAACGATAGAAGGTTCTGAATATTCTGTGTCTTGATGTTATCTCTTCTTTAACCTATCCAATATTACCACATAAATTCCCTCTCTGGTTTCAACAATGCTGTCAGCAAATATTCCAGAGTTAAAAGTAGAAACCTTGAACAATTTATTCATAACCTTAGCCTCATTTTTTATTTGCAAAGTACCGGCGAATACATTTAGTATTCACAAATGTGGTTATTGCCAAGAATTTTTCAATTAATCCTTCAGTGTGCACTGCAAGTATTCATAGGATTTAAATTTTGAGCTTCTGTTATGTCATTTTCTTCATTTGGGTAAGTCACTGTCTTCTGGCTCCTTAACCCACGCAGGACTTCCCCTTGCACAAGAGTTTGCGACATCAAGTCTTTGTGTGAACAAATTTGTGAACGAAGATTCACAGATATGTAATTATCAGCCAACAGCTGATCAGCACCAAATTAAGCACTCTTGTAAACAGCACTTCTGACAGATTTGGCTACAGCAGTTCTTACCAGCTTCAGTGAGATTTTTGTGGTATGGGTGGTGGTGATCTGGCTCTTTTGTGTAATGTCTTGAATATGTTAATAGTGCCTTTCTGGGGCAGTTTTTTTAAAGGTATTTCAGCATAACTAGTTGCAGGGTTACCTCCAAGTAAGACATGAAAAGACTAAACTGACCGAGTGCTTAATCTCTTTATCAGGAACCGTAGTGATAGGACAAGGAATAATGGGTTCGGACTGAAAGAGGGGAAATTTAGGTTCTATATTAGGAAGAAATTTTTTACTGTGAGGGAGGTGAGGCACTGGCACAGGCTGCCCAGAGAAGTTGTGGATGCCCCATCCCTGGAAAAAAAAAGCAGCAGGAATGCAAAAACTCCTTTGCCTCAACTTTTCTCAGATCATGGAAAGCATTTTAATTTGTCCAGGATTTTTCTTACCCTCTTTTCCTTTCTGTGCCACTTTATATTGCCTTTCATTCTTCGATCTCTCTCCCCTTTTACATAAATGATTTGCCCTGACACCAATATACCACAGAGTAAATTAATCACTGCAGCAGTCATTATGAAAATATAAATCACTGGTTATCTGTTCCTGCATGTGTAGGCAGACAATATATTCAGTAATAAAGCATGTGCTGCAATGGAGAGATTTATCTGCTGTGTAATCTTTGGGAAAATGCTTGCACCTAATATGGATCTGTGGAACTGTGACCTCACCCAGTACGAGGTAGGTGTGGAGGAGCAGGATTGGTTTCTGTTCTCGTAAAGAAAAAAATGTAGCCAAAAATGCATCCAGGCCAGAGTGAAAAACAAAAAAAATATCCCACAGAGGACTAAAAGGAAATGCCAAGTCAAGAGAAAGATAAAGCCATAACCCACAGAACGTGGAAGAAATCCCTTAGTAAAAAACAACTTCCCATGCAGTCTCCCAATACCCAAGAAGAACCAGGGGCAATAAGCAGGAATAGTAAAACAAAATGTATTATGTCTTGAATTGCCCCTCTGACTATATTCTCAGTAATGCAGATTAGCCCCAGAGGCAGAAAAAGAACAGATGTGAACAATAATAATTCCCAAAAGATAGAGTCTATTAAAAAACTCCTCCAGGACTTTTTACCACATTATCTCCTGGAGAAAGCCAGCAGCTGGGGAAATCCTCCAGCCTATTTGTCAAAGTGAATCATCGGCTGGATCTGATGTTGATTGTGGAGGAGGTAAGGTTCCCAAACCTTTCCTCACCACCCAGCCATACGGAGGAGGACAACTTTTGCAAACAGCAAAAATAACAAACACAGAGGCAGCAGATATTGGCCATTGCTACATCGGCAGAGCAAGGGCAGAAATGGGCACCGTCTAAACACACCTGGCCCCTGCAACACCTCCCTCCTTTAATCTGATTGCCCATCTGATATGTTCTGCAGATGGAGGGAGGTGCCTACATTAACCACTGAACGGAAACCCTTCCCTCATTTTCAGTGTCTCATCTATAACTTGTCACAGAGCAATGCTAGGAAGGAGCTTAGCCCTTGACAAGTTCAGGCAGAAAGTGAAGATATGGATCTCTGAGATGTCATCCCAATGCCATCGGAATGTGCCCGTGCAAGTCCCATCAAAATCAGCTGGAAATCTCTGTGTGTGCCCATGAGAAAGGCTTTGCTGCTCCATTCTTGGAGCAGCAGCTGGAAGGCTGAGAACAGCTGGTGGCAGCACCTGATACCGGCACGGTGGAAACATCCAGGGAATTTGGGAACACCTGGAAACTTTTTGCAGTGGCTGGACACAAATAAACAGGTAAATATGTGTATGATGAGTAACAACACCACCCTACACCCCTGAAAACCCGATTTAATTTAACTGTAGAAAATAGCCAGTAGGAGTTTTCTGAATCAAAATGGGACATGACCACAAAATCATGTGTAAGCTCATCAGGTAAAAAGAAAGCTTCTGGAATATTTAATTAGTTTATAATTACATTTGATAGGGAGTATTTTTTTAGAAATAGATTCTTTTGTTTTCCACATTTAAAGCTGTTGAAACTGAATACAAAAGGCATCTTTTAATGGTAGGAAAATAGACAGTTTTAAACTTCCACCTCCTCTGTAGTACTTCAATTTCTGGCAAGATGAAAATTGTGTGAATAAGGGGGGAAAGCCTTAGCACCACATATTTTCTATGTTCTAAAACACAGGAACAAAGAGGAGGGTTTTTTGAGAAGAAATTTCTGGAACATCTGAGGAAGAAGATTGTTTTGTCTTTGAAGTACCTGATCCTATTTAAGTATCAGATCTACATCTTCTTTATCTTTTGATTTTTCTAAACTGAGGGATAAAACGGAACTGAGAATTTTCTATCTCCTGCAGCATGTTTGAGGTAAGAGAAATTGCAGCTTCAAAAAAGAAGACAAATGGTGGCAGAATTGATCCATGCCAGTTCCTTAAGTATTTCTGGATTGCCAGGAGGTGAAACCCTGACAGCACTTTGTAGACCACCCTGTGTGGCTCCTCTGGCAGCAGTTCTCACTCTCTGAGGCTTCTCCAGAGCTGCTATTTACCAGTTGCCTCTCCATTCAGGGAAATCACAATTTTTTATGCAGTGCAGTGGCACAGAGCAAGTTTTGGCAGGGGTCAGTGAGGTGCTTAGGGTCATTAATAACTAAAATACTTCAAAACTATTTGCTTCAAAGGGAGGTTGAAGTTGGGTTGTAGTTCCTAAGTCCTTCGAAGTATCAACAACAAAAGGACAAGACAAAGTACTGTGATACCACAGTACAGCCCTAGGGGCTTTCTGACCCTTCTGCTAGAGAAAAGGAGAAAAGATGCAAAATCTCTCCCTCAAACAGTTTGTGTTGGGTTGAGATTCCGTACAGAAAATAACTGGGCACACATAATAATCACCTATAGCTATAGCTCTGAAAACCAGCCCTGTCTCTATTCCAGGTAACGTCATGCCTATCCTTTAATTCTAGGTTTTGCTTATGTAATTGTATCACACAAACACGGTGGGATCCCAAGCATCACTGAAGTTTCATTGAAGGGGGTTTTGGTCAACGGGAAGTTTCTCCACTACATCTAATCACGAATATTCTTTATCAGGAAGCCATTTGCCATTAATAGATGGGAAGATATGCTAAATGACACCTGTTTGAAAACACTGAAACGTGTTTTAGCATGATGGATTGCTTAACCAAAGGTATTCTGTAAAAAAAGACAGATCTCTAAAGGCTCCAAGAAGGAAATACTTGAATGAATACTCATGGATGATTTATATTAGTTAGCCCATAACAACAAGCATTTCTCCTACTCCTGTTTGCACTGTTTCACATCCAATTTATATTGCAGTCAGGTAACATGACTTGCCATCTGCCCACACAGGACAGACAAACATTTGTTTTCAAGCAGCTGTGCTGGTGGTAAGGTTACCACCCCGGCTCCTGTGCCATTTTTTGCTGCCTGTTAGCAAAAACCAGACTGCTTTTCTGATTGCTCCCTAAGCAATTGAGTTAAAATGACCTCTATGAACAAACACCTGCCACTGGATTTCTTTGAGCTGGCCCTTCCCATCTGGACTGAAGCAAGCTGGGGAGTGCTCCCATGAGCTCCTGTGCTGACAGGTACAGAGCAACAGCCTCCAGCTGCAACACAGCACCAAGAAACTGAAGGCAGGCTGAAGGGAGCATCCTTGTCCAGCAGCAGGGTTCAACCTGGAAGAGTGTCTGTCCACAGCCAAAGTGCAAAAGTGTTCATAAACGTGATCATGTCAAAGCACAACATTGCGCTACGTAAGAGCACTTGTTTCTTTCTCATTTCAGAATGCTATTACTGTGGTAACGTGGTAAATGAAGGAGTGAAATACATGTATATTTCCAGATATTATTGAAATTTGTTATTATAAGGTGCTTGGTGGCACTTTTTTTTCATTTTCCTTCCTCTTCGAGGAAAAAACCAACCACCAAGACGTTATCTTGTGACAAATTAAAGTAGTTTTTTTTAAGTGGCAACTTAAATGTGGAAGAAATCTCTCTCTTAAGTTCTACCTCTGTGTAGACAGAGGAGGTCATAAGTCCTGCAGAGCACATTTCTTTGCATTTTAAATCAACAGGCTGGGCTTTTGCTGTCATTTTATTCCACAAAGTGACAAGGGAGGGCTGTACATTTTTTAATGTAGATTTTTTTAAGTCAATTCATTTCAAAATGGACATTCAGAGAAAGATACTGAGGGTGTCCTTGCCTGCATTAAAGGAAACTGGCTTCATTCATGAGTCTTCAACTACTATTCCCTAGTCCTATGTTAATATGCTGCATTTTAAAATGGCCTAAGACTGATTAGTTGTTAGCTGTAAGATGAGGAGATTCATGCCATCCTGCAAGAATTCACAGTGTATAAGGTCTTTCCAATGAAGTAAGACAATGGCTCTTGGTGTTTGATCCTCCTGCAGGTGACATATATCCGGTTTGGTCAGGGAGTCTCCAGCCTGAATTGCAGCTCCAGCACAAACCTGGAGAAGTTCTGCCTTATTGTGCTGTCCCAGCCTTTGCTTTCTGCCCCCAGCACCTCCCAGATGCTCCTTCCATGTGGTACAAGGGTCTGACCTCAAATCCTGTGCATGGCTTGAAGACATCTGCTAGACTGGTCCCACCAGACTTCTGAAAATTCATTTTAGTCATCTTTGTTCCATAATAATAATGAATCTGTACTTTTTAGATACTTCAGGGTATTTTTTTACACTAGATATGCAACTATTCTACAGTTGTACACATGCAAGCGACTTCTCAAAGTAGGGGCCTCCTTACGTGCTGTGTGGGGGAGAAACGATGCCAGGCAACTCTGTCTGAGCCTTGGATCTTTGGTGGATGCAATGTCTAGACAGAGGAGGCAAAATGAAACCACTGCTATTAACTGGAACAAAATCTATGAGTGGAAAAGATGTTATCAAAATCATACGTATGATAGCATGTCCAATATATTAGTCTAACCTTAAATATTTCATTAATTAACTTCAAATATCAGAGTAATTGTTCTCTCTCACTGCCCTAAAGCTTTCCATTCTGCAAAGAAGCGATAGTTTCTGTCTAGAAGGAAACACCTCTGCTCTGAAGCGTTTAGATAAAATCTGGAGAGCTGCTGTCCTCTGTCCTTACTAGACAGTAGAGCAGTTTATAAAATTTGTGATCCATTTTACACCTGTATTCATACAAGTATTCCGATCTATTCATTTCTAATTCCCAGCCAGAGAAAGAATTATTCCAAAGTCTTTCTCCCTGCCCTTATTTTTAAAGGGAGTTTAAAATTATGGGAATGGAACTTCTCCTCATGGGAGAGGAAGCCTAACATCCTTGCCTTTTGTTCTTCTAAACCTGATATAATTAAGTCCCAGGAAAGCTCCATCTCACCAGCAGAGAGTTTGATCTTAATGAATAGTGCTTTCTCTTTAAAGAGTGATGTGTGTCTGCAAGAGAGGTCTTGGCTTTACACAATGTGGCCTTGGAGAGCAGAACCCGCTTGAACCACAAGCTGACCACAGGCTTTGGCTGGATGACGCTTTGGTACAGCGAGGGCGACCTGTGGAAACATGTTCCCTTTGTACTTCTCCAGCTCTTTTTCCCTTTTCAGCAATAAATACTGTGACAGACAGACACCACAGTGCTCAGAGCCAGCAGAGCTCGTGGAGCAGTTACACAAGCTGCTCGAGGCAGAGCCAGCAGTCTGCCACAACCATGACCTTAAATAGCTTTTCTTTCTGTGCCAATTCAAGCCATGGTTTGACTGTACAGCAGATCTGGCTTCAGGGCTGCTAACACAGGAGCAGAAATGCTGTGGCCACATAACACCAAGCATTGATCCAATATAAATTCACTCTGCCAGCTCAAATCTGCTGAAAAAATATCAAGAGGCTATGTTCATACAGGCAGGCTTCATTCCATACTGTGTATTATCACCACTCTGTACTCCTGAACACGTCTCATCAGTCCTGCCAGAGTCAGCAAGAAACCAGCACAGACCCCTCTCCTCTCCGAACCTCTCCTCTCCTCTCCGAACCTCTCCTCTCTGAACCTCTCCGAACCTCTCTGCACCTCTCTCCTCTCCTCTCCTCT
>VZTE01002176.1:12289-84425 GCA_013397775.1 Eulacestoma nigropectus
CTCTCCTCTCCTCTCCTCTCCTCTCCGACTCTCTCCTCTCCAACCCTCTCCAACCCTCTCCTCATTTTAATTTCCATTTTGTTTCTGTCTTCCTGTATTTATCTATTTAACACAAGCCCCTTTCCCCACAAGATGGTCTGGGACTGCTGTCTCCCTGGCCACCTCCCACACTGCCTGAAGGACATCCAAGAGAAAGAAGAGACATAAAATCAAACACTTCTTATCCTTTTCACTTGGACTACAACACAGACCTGAGGATCACTGGAATGGTGTAGTAACTGGAGGACATTTACAAATATTTAAAGATATACCACTTACATAAGGTTTTTGACTGCTACACATAAATGACAGTAACAATAAGCACATAGTTCAGTGCTTTCTTTTTAGAGATAATGTATCCAGAATAACATAAGCATAATTCCCTGAAGGAATAAACCCACTAACACTAATCAAAGGAAAAAAAGACCAAACCCTAAACAAATCATAAGATATGCATAGTTCTTCAGATGCAACTCTTTGTACAATAAAAAAACCCTTGAGCACTAACATGAACACATAACTCTGCACCTAAAGGCTTCGTGTTCCTGATGAATTATTTAATTACAGAGAAAATACAGATCTGAACAGGGTTCAGCAGATCTCCTTGTCTTCATCAGGGGTCGTGCAGTCCTTCTCCTCTTAGGTGGCATCGGTATTTTTCTCTCTGCCAGCTGCCACTGCCCTTTCTGACTCACTCCCTGTTAGAGGAAATGTGTCTCAAATGTGATTGAGAACAAAAGTTTCTCTGTACATGCTGGAATGAGAAGTTCAGTAGTGAATTAGGAAGGAACAGTCATGTCCCTTCTCATCACACTGATAAGTATCCCACTCCTAAGTCTATCTATATAGTACTGATTTTCATTCTTGATTTCAGAAGAAAAAGCAGTGCAAATTCAGTCATGGCACTCAGGAAACATTTACCACCATCAAAATACTAAAAACCTCTTTTGATGACAGACTGGTGTCCAGTTGCATCAATAGTTCTCCACACAGACCATTCCCCTGAATAAATATTAACTTTTCTGCTCGAGCATCAACCAATTATTCACATAAGCCTCATTCCTAATGTAATGACGCTGGCAAGAAAAAGATAACACACAAACCAAGTATTTTCAAATCTACCCTGGCAAACACTTTGTGTCCTTTATGGGAGGATTTGCTGTGGTGTGTTGCATTACTGTAGCACCATTACTTGTTATATTAGTACGTTTGGAACAGGCTGTCAGCAGCAGATGGACTATTACTGATATGCAAGTAGGTGAGATACAGTGGCTGCACAAATTAAACCATTATTTGCAGATCTCTGTGCTGGTTTCTCCTCGGTAGAGGGCCGTAACAAAGTGGTAGGAATTCCTCAATGCTAAATCACTGCTGATTTTTTATAATGCAATATAAAAAGTAACGCAAGCAAAAATTGCTGGTGAATCAAGGTTGTGAAAGCCGTTTCTATGCATCGTTAGTGTGTGTATTTACAATAAGATAAAAGATGCACAGGGATTCAGCCGTGAGACTCCCATAGGGGAGACATATGTGGAATAAATCTGTGCACATCTTACTGCAAATTTACTTAAGTTTTTAAGTGTTTGGGTAAGTATATGGCTTAAATTTACATGTAGAGTTTTTATGGCTAGGTTTGGCAGATTTTAACGCTTTAAATTAGACAGGGATGTATTCTTTGTCTCAAACATGCGGCCTAAATAGCATTTCTGAGTGCAGCTGGCTTATTAACGAAACTATGCAAAACAAAGCCAATTATGAGCCTTTTTCTAGCCTGATGTCAGTTGCAATGGGGTCCTCTGGTCATATCCAGTCTGTAACAAGGAGGAGGTGGGATCAGCCTGTGGACAAAGAGCATCCTCACAGATGGTGAGTGAGGCAGCGGCACACTAACAGGCTGTGCCTCCTGTGTTTGCTAAGATGGGGATCCATCCAGAATGCACAAGCAGCCCTTGCAGAATTCAGTCACCTACAGGGAAGGGAAGGTGGCTCAGTGGTCCAGCTCAGGATTAATTATTGGTGTTTATAAGTTGCCATGATGAGTGCTCACACACTCACACTTGTGCACTGGGGAAGGACGCTGGCTCATAGAAGTGTCAGCAAGTTCCTGCTGTCTCTTCCTCCTTCTCTTTGTGTCTTCAAGAATAACTCCTGAATAAGTTTCATAGAGGCTATACCTCTGTGGCATGTACCTCTTAGCTTGGCTTGCCATCTGCCCATCTCTCTGCATCCCTTATGAATCCCAACAGCAATTTGAATCCCGAGGTGTACACAGAGAAAACTGGGTGGAGGGCACCAGTGGATCATGGATTGCAGGGATGGACACCTCTGCAGGCAGCACAGACACAGACACATCTGTGAAGCCTGAGCATCCCTGGCCATGTCAGAAAGCTGTGGAGGTGGCTCATCCCCAATAACGCCTGCACTGCTCGTCTGGGTGTGAGCACCGCGTCGTGCTGATGCAGGCGGCAGGTGTAGCTGGGAGAAGACCATCTCCCTCTCTTTTATCTCAGTCAAGAAACAGCCCAGCCATGAAATGGAGCTCTGCATGCCTGATTGCCCAGGAGAAGGATGCAGCCCTAGGAGGCCAGCACAGCCAGCAGCAGTGGCCTTGAATCCTGGCTGGATTCAATCTGGGGTGGAGAACCCAGAAAAATGCCCAGGCACATGTGGAGCAATGACTCACAAGTAATTTGCTTTGTCTCCTCTAATGAGCAGAGATGATCTGTAGGGCCTCTGCCTCCCACTCTGGTCTCTAACTGAGTCAGAAAGCTGACTATATTGGCCTCCTGCAAGCTGTATCACGGGGGAGTGATGACAGCCATCTTCATGATAGCTGAGTTCTTCTCAGAGCCATGGTAACAACGCTCCTAATTAAGGGACACAAAAAATGAGCAGTGTCTCCCTCCCACTCTTTCATATGCATACACACACACAGAGAAAGCCCAGAAATGGATGATGCAGCATTTCTCCTGACCTGAAGGATACACCAGCTCCAGGGAGGGAGAATGTACATGTGGGCAGCCTCCAGCCTTCTCCCAGCCACAACTCCTGTGGGGTTTCCCAGAGCCACACAGCAGCAGGACTGCACCAGCAGGGCTGCATTTCCACAGGACACATCAGACTGAGTTTTGGCAATGAGGGTGCACCAAACTGTAAAATTCAGCATCCTTGTCCTTAAAATTTCCCATTGCTTCATCGTCAAGGTGCTCAAAGTATGTCTGGGAAGTGGCTGTAGGTGTCATCACTGAAGGGGCTGAGTTTTTTCTTCAACTTCTAGACAAGGAGAATCACTTCTTTCCCAATGAGAGTGAGCCAGGCTCAGTTTTTTTATTATGCCCCCAGAACACAGAGTTTAGGCTGATCAGACCCTGCAGAGGATTTTAAAGTGTTTTCTCTCTCTTTCCTAGTTAATATCTTTTAGTGTTGCTTCTACCATGATGCAGTCAGGCTCTGCCCCTGCTGAAAAATGCTGCACCAGATAACACCACCCACAAACTTCTTCCTCCAGTGCAGACTCCATGAACTGAGACCTTCTCAGGTGCTGAAACTCCTGTACCTTCACACAGTTCAATGAAGACCTCACCAGCCTTCATCACTTCAGTCCCACGTAATCATCGCACAAATATAAACCTTTAACTTTACACACTCAGGCTATGCCTTGCTTTTAGACTTTGCCACACAGCAAATTCCCCTTTCCCATTCTGAGCATCCTCATATGTACCTTGTCCCTTCCTAGGGTGAATAATTAATCTCACCAGCAGGCTTCTGCCTGTTTATGCCATACATCCCATTTGAAGTTAATTAGCCATATTAAAGTTTTCGAGCTAAAAATAAAACATCCCCAAAGATGCTATCTATGCCCTTAAGAACACTATTTGTGCTGGCATGCACAAATTCTCCCCTTTTTATCAGGAGTAGCCACCGGGCTCATTTCCTCTCTCACAGTTCTCGCCTTCCCCCAGATTTGCATCCCTGCAGGAGCCCAGGGGCTGTTTAACACACCGTGGCTCCCCTCAGCCAGGACCTCGTTGCAGCAGAGCACTGAACACCTACTCAACTCCTCAAGTTCTTGTTCCAATGAAGCCATGTAGGAAAGTGGTTTCCTGGGGGAGAATGTAACTTAATGCTGTAGAGTCAGTTTTGCAGCGAAAGCAATCACTGATAATACTTGAGGGTTTTTTTTTCTTCTATTAAAAAAAAAAAAGCACCAAAACTTTTATTTAGAACTGCTGCAAAAATAAAACCATCGTAAGTTCTCACTTTTAAAAAGAACCCTGTATGTTAATTTTCTATGAAGGTGCAGCAAGTTCTTACTATTATTAAAGAAAACATTATAAATAATATATGCTTTCAAAACATAAAGTATCCAACATTTCAACATTGACTATTGTGGTACATGGAGATCCTAAGATGTTCTCAATCCTGAATGTTAGGGAAAAAAATCTGCAGCTTTTACAAATAGTATACTGAAACCAGCTTGCGGATGAAACACAAATAATTTGAGATTGTTGCTTTAGTCTGATGAATTTGGGTAGGATTGTTCAAAATGTAAATGATTTCTACTGGATGAAAGGCCATTCTGCATCAGACCAGAAGTCCATTTAGTTCTGTCTCCAATAGCTGGTTTTCCCAAGGGAAGTGGAAGAGCAGGACAAGGACATGTGATATTCTCCTCTCATGTTCTTCCAGTCTCCTACTGTTTTCAAGTAGAGACAGTTGCTGTTGTTGGAAGCAGTTTCTGTTTAATTAGTAGCACACAGTGAATTTATTTCATATGTATTTGTCCAGTCTTGCCTTGAACCCGTGTCAGCCTTCAAAATGTCTTGTCAAGTTATCCCCAGCAAATAGGAAGGCTTTCTATTTTTTTTTCTTCTTTTTTCTTCTTTTTGTTTTGTTTATATGCTCAATCGTTTTAAGGTAAGTTGAGATCTAACAAGAGAAGTGCACAGTCAGGGCTTCAAGGACTCCATGTACTGTGAGAGCTGGAAGCACTAGAAACAGGGAACAAATTTTTACATCAAGGCATAAGCCAACTTCTGACAGTAAAGTTTAGAAAGAAACTAGACTTACAATTTATCCTATAATCCAATACTGACCTGCTTCTTGCAGGTTTATTTGAGGCATTTGGTGCTGGTCACCATCAGAGGCAGGTGACCAGATTGCACAGACCTTAAACAGGAAAGTTTCTGTGTTCCCGTTTAAACAGTTTGTTTTATTTATTAATTAAGTGAAGAAATATGCAGATTTCACAAATGGTTGGTTTCCTTCCAGAACTAAACTTCTGCCATTCAGACAAGCAAGTGCTTTATCCATGGACTTAAAGTATGTTCCTTCTCTTATTAATCTCTGGCAGGGAAGTGCACATCTCTTCCCATGCTTGCTCCTTTTTCTGTATGTTTTCAAGCTTTCCCCAACCCTGCTGGCTGTTTTGTAAGAACAGAAGCCCTGAAAAGCATTTTTAAATGCTAGTATCCTGTTTGGCTGCTTTGTGTCCCTCCTCACCCTCTTTTTTTACTTCTTTGGAGCCAGGAACTCTCCTGGCTCCAATCACTGCCTGACAATACTGGGACTAATTTAAACTTGCCATTGGAAACACTTGGACAATTTTGGGTGGAAAGCTGGGATAAATGCCTGTACCCTGCCTCTCCTCAGTGGTCTGACAACCATCTGCCTGACTCTGTGTGGAGCAGCACAGGCACAAGGAGTTTGGGGAGCAGGTTATCACTGGGAATGCCTGTAGATGCAGGGTCCCACAGTGGGGCCTCAGGGGTAAAATATTTTGAGGTGCCACGGCTCATCCAGAGACCAACAGAAGGTGCAGAAGCTCCTCAGCCACTGGGTGTCTCGAGGTGGGCATTAAAAGTGTAGAAAGCATCAAAAATGAAGGCATTTTAACAGATCTACTACTTAATTATCTCTCAATTCGCAGTACTAAAACTCATCTGCTCCACCAGGTTGCTGTAAAGGTTAAATAGTGTCATTATTAAAGTGCTTTAAAAGGGTAATTAATCAGCATTTTTATTTTTAGAGCCAAAGTTAACCATTTAAAATATATATCTCACTTTCCTGGCACTTGCCTACCATTTACTCTTTGAGAATATCCATTTCTCAGGACTCCTGCTTTTTTTACCTACATCAGAAATTCTCAGTTAATGCATGCCATATCATAATAACTACATTTTTGAGTCATTTAACACACTACATATCTGCCAAACTCTCTCCCAGGCCTACTCTTAAATGCAATTGAATTCAGACTGAAGCAGTGACCACACTAAAGCACTTTTGTTTGGAGCAATTTCTCTTCCCTTTTCACAAGAGTGAGTGAGCAATGGCCAGAGAGGCTGCTGAGCTAAACAAAAAAAATCACAATTTCTGTTCTTGTGGGACATTCCAATATTTTGAGTTTTTTTAATTTCCAATCAAAGGACATGTTAAGTAACAGAACTTTTTGTGGGACAAAAATGCTCCTAAATTTTACCATTTCAGAGAACGCAGCTGAATTATTCAGTTTTGGGGA
This sequence comes from Eulacestoma nigropectus, assembly GCA_013397775.1. Lineage (NCBI taxonomy): Eukaryota > Metazoa > Chordata > Aves > Passeriformes > Eulacestoma > Eulacestoma nigropectus. The sequence goes on from VZTE01002176.1 coordinate 18,846, forward strand.
AATATCAGGTGGTGTAATATTAGGAGGGAGCCAGAGATCTCAGGGAAGTTGTAGTAAACCCATAAGGAAAACTGGAAACATGAATTAAACCTCCTTTGAGGCACCTGGACTTCAGAGCTGAGCACAAAATTTCCTTCTTTAAAAGGAAAGTGAAACACATTGATTTGGTACAAACAGCAATGCAATATTTCACTTTGATGGCTTAAAGAAAGAGCAAATGTTTTGGTCTAAGTAGAAAATTCCCTTTGGATACTTTCACATTTCTGTAAAATCTTTTTTTCTGACAGCAAAAGGACAAACATTTAATGGAAAATCCCCATCAATCAATCTAACAAAAAGTTGTAGTGACTGCCAGCACAGAATGACACAGGAGGCTCTCCCAGCAGCAGTCGAGAATTTTAGCCCTTAACCCTTAATTTTATTCTCCACAGTGTTTTTAGCTGAAAGTTATTGTTTAGGAAAAACTTCTGTTTCCATAGGCATCCATTATTTTTCAGCTGAGTGCTGAATAGTGGAACTGCAGAATTTCTGCCATACAGGAAACAGCAAAAGATACAGACTTGAAGTTGCCTTGTCTTAAAAAGAGCCTTGGATTTGGCCTATACACATCCTGTGGAGCTCATTCAGCAGCAGGAGGATGTCAGCTATAGCAAAAAGCATTGATTTTCGTAAGTAACTCAAAACTAATTGAAGATTGTAAAATCCTATTGACTTCTTATGGCTATTTCAGGGATGTTTCAAAACCCATCAAGTAGAAATCCAAAGATTTCTCTTTTCAAGCACTTGAAACTTGGGATGAGAAGGGTTTCCACGATGTCTTGTAGGAGCTGTGCAATCAGGACTTTTGACCTCATTCAGCTGTGTGGGTCGGGGTCTTGGGCCAGTCTGGGTTTCTCTCAGTGCACCAGACCCCAACTTTTTGGAGAAAAGGCAAAGTGAGTTGACAACTACTGATTCTAAAATGACATGATGGGGATAAACTGGCATCACAGCTCCGAGGGTATGATGAGCACTCTATAATTCCCAAAGTCACTACAGCAATCTGTTTTCTGGTTTGGGGTAGAAATTCCCATTTTGAAATATGACTTCTCCCTTAATTCTTCACAAATGACTGTTTCTTGCAAGAAGATCAGTTGTTCATACATATGAAAAAAAAAACCTCTTTACTGTAGGACATTTTTAAGAAAGAAAGATGTTCAACCAGCCCTGCTTTTGATATGACAATAATTTCTTTGTGCTAAAAGTGAACAGTCTTCAGACTGGTGCCTTCACTGTGCCATCCTGAGCTTTTCCCCATAAATAGGCAACATTCAACAGTGAAAATGATGGAACGAGCAATGACATCCTTTCTTGGAGGAGAAGAGTGTGGGTGTGTATTAGCAGTCTGTGTGTGAATTCAGCAATGATATTCTCCGTGTTTGCTATTAGCAGAACTCGTATGGGAGCTGCTCAGGCTGCTCCAGCTCCCAGCACAAGCAATTCCCACACCAAGCTGTGATGGAGGCAAAGGTCCAGATGGGGCAGGCAGTGAGGGCACCTCTCTGTGGGAGAAGACACAGAGAAAAAGCTTGGCAGGGATGTGGGATATCACAGCAGGGAAAGGGCAGCAGGGCATGAAATAAGAGCACAAAAGAGACTCTCATGCTCAAATTCTCAGACTTGCCAGATCTGTGCAGTAACCAGTCACTCGCATACTCCCATTTGTTTTCTTCAGAGGTGACTGAGAACATAAGCAGAGGTGAAGGTCAGCACTTAAGATATAAACAATCTCTGCCCTCTAACTCTCAGAGGGTAAAAGGCCAGACACATCAGTCGTGTGCAGAGAAGCTGCTCCATTAGAAGGCACAGAGATGCACTGATTCACACCACTTCATCTTCTGAACACTAATTTCTTGCTGGAGAATATGAAAAGTCTTATTCCTCGCAGGCTGAGGGAAGGGGAACAAACACCTTGTTCACAGGGCAGTGAGGGCAGCCCCGTTAACTTTCATTTAGGCTTGGTCAGAAGTGCTGTTAAATGTCTTTCCTAACAGCCAGACAGAACACAGTCTCCGTTACATCCATCTTTTAAATTCACTAAAACTAGTGATGTTCTACACGGCAAGAGGAGCAATATTCAGGCAGACCTGAAATCTCTCCACTTAAATTCTACTGCAAAGGCCAGACATCCCTCCAGCTGCCTGTCTGGGTCCAGTCACATCATTGTTCCATCATATTGCTTTATGCTAATTTTTCAGCTTTCAGTTTCCCAGTCCTCTAAACTGAAATCACTGTAACAACATCAAGTGACAGTCTCTAAATCTTTGCTCCCAACAGTCTCTAAAGCTCTATTCCCAAGAGCCTCAGCTAAACAACTGCTCATGACATTCACATCCCCTCTTTAGGTTTCTTCAGGTTTTATTCCTGTTGAAGTATTGCAAGGCAGTGTTCAGATACGCATCCTGCCCAAGAGGGACTGGGAGGAGAGGAGATTTAGCACAACTCTGCCCGCAAGTTAAGACACAAATGTGACTAAAATACAGCTCAGCTATCTCAACCTAGAGTCCTACAACCAGTCTCTGTTTAAAATGGTTCCTAATAGGAAACCATCCCACTGCTCGCCACATTTTGACAGAGCCGAGTTTTGGGAGTTTGGGAGGGTTAGGGAGGGTTGGGGTTTTGGGAGGCATGGGCACAGGCTTAGGGTCCAAGCCAGGTGGGCAGGCTGACCTCCTTTTTGCCCACCTTTTTGCCCAGCCCTGTGGGCTCAACCACTCTGTTACTCTTTTTGGGTTAGTTTTTTTTAATAATGGAAGAAAAAATCTAGACAGTTATATTACCTTGTGTAAGAGGAGCAAGCAGAGCTGAGACCCAAGCTGGCACCATCCTTCTGCAGGCACCCACCCTTGGTGCTCCCCTCAGGCAGAGGGTGGCAGCAATGCCAGCCTTCGCCTCCATCTCCAGCCTCCAACTCTGCCATCGTGCCGGGCCACAGCAGATGTGGCACATGTGTTTTATTCACTGCCTTCCTTTTAGCACACTACATGTTTTCTAAGGATTTTACTCATCTGGACAAGTATCATGTTCCTCCTCTTTGTGGCTCCACTCTTGGGCTTATCAAAGGTGTTTTTTTAAGCTGAGGACAACCAGCTGTCTTCTGGTAACACCAGCCACATGCCAGACCATCCCCAGCACTCATTCCTCCTCACTACCCACCTGCCTCAAGTGTTTTGGAGAAGTAGAATTTCTCACAACCCTCTCCTCTGTCCTGCTCCCCACTTGATAACTAGGCTACCTCAGGGCAGTACATTCATAAGATGCTCAAGTGGGAAGCAGCTGGTACATCTGCCCTGCATTTAGCTGGCAGAATGCAAGAGCAGGTGTTTGTCACAGCTCTTGTAATCTCATGGTCCCCTCCCCAACAACCTGCCCACAGCCAGCAGTCAATCTCTGAAGAGCCCTCCCTAATACTTTTATAATGATTCGGCAAAAAACTGAATTTTACCAAGTCCCCAGAATGTAATTTTCTGAGTAAAAACTCAGTCTTTAAAATAAAAAAAAAAAAGGCAAACTTTGGTATTTACTGCCGAAATCTGATCATCTTGTTTTCATGAGATTTTCACCACTATTAACAACTGAACTGGGCTGATCATCACACCTGGAAGCAGAGTCAACACCAGACTCAGCCGACTATATCACCTTGAAGCATCTTCTTTCTCTTTTGGATATTTTCCTTAAAACATTAAAATCCCGCTTCCAACACCAACATCCCTGCTGTTGCAGTTGCTCCCAGAGCCTCCTTTTCCAGCTGGAGAGCTGATGTTTCCTGAAGCACAGCACTGTGCACACTCCAGCTCACTTGTTACAATTTACAGTTTCCTCTTCCTCTGCCCTGGGCCACTGCACAATATAAACAATAGCTGTGTCTTGAAAACTATCCAAAACAAATGGGTCTCGCTGCCTGTGCTGCTCTCAGATCTGTAAAGAGAGCTTACTGTGTGCACAGTTGGTTTAATCCCGTGAATAGTCTGGAAAGTATGATATAATGCTCATTTCTTACCAATCAGTCCTGTGCTGGAGTCTTGCTAAAGAAAACTTACCCCCAGATTACTCTCTGTAGCCTGCAGAATAGCTGAGCTGTATTCCTAGAACTTGCTGCTTTTTTTTTTTTTCTCCACAGTAAAATTAGCCATCTGTAACAAGGAAAGATGTAAAAAAGAAAAAAGAAAAAAAAAAAAGGAAAAGCAAATAATCCCCCTCCATCATTATGAGCTGGCAATGCAGTGGTAATAAGCAGCTAGAGCTGGAGTCAATATTTGCCAATACTCTGAACATTCAGAGGCATGGTGTGCACCTGGGATTTTCACTAATATTTCCTGGATACTCAGATTTTTCTTTTTGCCTCCAGCACAGTTTCCTGCTGTCTGAGTAAACTCCTCAGAGACGCTGGTTTTGCAATCTCCTGTGTTTTGTAATTCAATGGCAGTTTATCACTCCTTTGAGTAATCCACAGTGGAATATACTGCAATCTTCTGCTACGGGGTTGTCAGGTGTGGGATCTTCCCTTCACCTCAGAGCAGCTGGGTGTGCTGACCTTGTTGTGACAGCACCTCAGGTCAAAGTGGAGGGATCTCAGTAAGAGATTAATGCCCCCGCAAAAGGGCAGACTGTGATTCAAAGGAGTTGACCTAAGAGGATAATCTGAAAAAACAAGTCAACTCAGGTTAAAGACTTACATTTTTTTCCTCAAATCACTCTAGGTCATATACAGTCAACAAGATTTATTTTGAGGTTGCCACCTGGGGTTTTCTCCTTTTCATCTGTTTTTTCTGGATGAGATTCCTTTGTACAGGAAGCAGACTACACAAGAAACCCTAAAGGCAGGGCTTTTTAATGTGTACTATCATATTTTTCTGTATTTCCATCACTCTACTCTATGAGGTTGCCTTGTTCTTCTATGAAACATCTTTCTCTATCTCTGCATCAACAAAGCCTCCTAATTTCCTTAATGAATATCCGTTTATTGGTACCAAGGTAACCTATACAAGACATTGAACTTTGCTTCCCAAAAGAGTCCTCGAGGTTTGATCTCCCTCAGTCTAAAAATTTCCAAGAATTTATTTGATCAGATAAAGGAAAATCCCACTGGGACTACCATATAGCATCAAAACACAAGGAATATGGGATTAATTATTCTGGTTATTTTAACTGAGAAAGTTGAGTATCAGTCACAAGAGCAGCCCTTGAACTATGGAGTAATAATCCCAGTCAATCTGGATGATTCTCCTCTAATTACAAAGCTGTTATATGCCTTCTAGTATCTGCCTTATTCCCTTGTAAGTGTTACACATAACCTTCAGCACAAATAATAACTTCTTTTATGATACCATATGAAGAAAAACCAAAAAAAAGACAAATTACATCTACTTTTTTGGTTGTCTAAAATTTCAATTATCAAAGCAAAAAGCAAGGCAAGTCATATGTGAACTATTTTCAATGGAAGTAAATTGACTTTTATCATTTCATCTTCATGTGTTTAAATATTGGCCGAGAAGGCCAATGGCACCTGGCCTGTATCAGCAACAGTGTGGCCAGGGACCAGGGCAGTGATTGTCCTCCTGTACTGGGCACTGGTGAGGCCACACCTTGCATTCTGTGTCCAGTTCTGGGCCACTCAATTCAGGAAGGACATCGAGGGGCTGGAGCATGTCCAGAGAAGGGAATGGAGTTTGGGAAGGGTCTGGAGCACAGATCTAGTGAGGAGCAGTTGAAGGAACTGGGGGTATTCAGCCTGGAGAAAAGGAGGTTCAGGGGTCACTTTATTGCTCTCTCCAACTCCCTGACAGGAGGGAGCAGCCAAGTGAGGTTGGTCTCTTCTTCCAGATAACAAGCGATAGGACAAGAGAAAACAGCCTCAAGTTGCACCAGGGGAGGTTTAGATTGGATATTAGGAAGAATTTCTTCACCCAAAGGATTGTCAAGCACTGAAGCAGGTTCCCCAGGGAAGTGGTGGAGGCACCATCCCTGGAGGTATTTAAAAGATGTGCGGATGTGGCACTTAGGGACATAGTTTAGAGGTGGAGTTGGCCGTGCGGGGTTACCTGTTGGACTCAATGATCTTAAAGGTCACCTCTCCAACCTAAATGATTCTATGATTTCTATCCTTATAAAATTTGTTGTCTAATATTTTATGCCACTGGGCTCAGACTAATGGGCCTGTAGCTGCTTAAGCCACTTTTTCCCCTTCTGGCAGTGTAGACATTGCGGTAGCACATTTACCATTTGCCACCCGTATGGCACAAGCTGCCAACTTGCTAGTTTCATTTGAAAACTTCTTCAGCTTCCATGTATAAGATGAATAATGGTCAGGCTGTTTGATCCAGGTTCATCAACCTCCATGAGTTTTAGTTTCACTTTGAGAAGAGCAAGTTTCATTTCCTTACACTCATTCCACCTACAGCATCTGTGCCCAGACTTACTGAAATGGAAACCATTTTCTTTCTGAAAGTTGAAGCATTCATTTAGGTGTAGGACCATAACACCCTCATGGGAAAACGGCCTCATTTGTTTTTCCCTTAGTTGGTTTCCAGAATCTCATATGCTGTTTGGCTATTCTGATATTTTGTGATCATTGAGATATAGTTTTCTTTGGAGATCACTACCTTCCTCTATTCTTGCAGGGTTTTCTTTTTCTGCAGATCTTTCCTCACTGATTATCCAACCATGGGTTTCCAAGAACCACTCTTTTTTTTCCCTTCCTTTGCATACAAGTTCCAAATTTTTTTTCATTTCTGTAAACAGGAGAATACAGTGGAGGTGTTTCTAAAGAGTTACTGCAAGGACTGTTCCCTGGACTCAGGGTTTTGTGTAGTTTTTTCAGTCTGGAATAAAAGGACACCTTGATCTTCAAAACATGCAGCTCAAGGGAAAGTAAAATCATAGTAAAAAAAGGAAGAAGAAATAACCTGATAGAATTACTGTAGTACTTACATGTATAAGCAGAATAAATGTAGGGATTTTATATTAAATTTATATTTGGCACTGATGAAACTGCTACTGAATCCAGTTGTGCTAGACAATACAGTGGAAGTATATGAATGTAGGAAAATCTGATAATTTCAAGAATTATACAGGACTGTGAGTTTTTTCTTTTTTGTGACTGATTTAGGGTAGAGCCAAGCTGTGGAACATGTAGCTTCAGTATCTGAGAGGAATGCAATGCCACAGCTCTGGGATTTTGGCATACCATGTCTGCTGGTGGCAACAGGCTATGACAGAGGAGGGGTTTGGGCATGGAATAATACTCTGTCTTTCTTATTTCTACCTTGCCCAGCTTTCTCAAGTCTTCATGCACATTTGCCTCTGTCCTCATCTGCAAAGCAAGAATTCTGTTTGGCTGAGCCCATCTGTTTGTGAGATGCTGTCTCCTGTGTGCCCACCTCACTCTCCAGAGGAGAATCACTGCCTGTCTGGTCTCCAAAGGATCTCTGCCCATCCAGGTAGATGCTTCTGCTGACCATAACGTATCTCACTTGATGCTACTGCAGCCTGCTCCATGGAGGGATACTTCACCATCCTGCGCTCTTTACAAGCTTTAGAAGTTCAGATTTTCACTCTTTCAAAAAAAGAAAACAGTAAGTGTCAGTTGCTAGTAACAATCTTTTAAAAGGCAGAGGTCCTCCAAGGACTCTGTGTGCACCAGGAGTTTTAGTGTTCGGAGATGCAATGAGGCAGCTCCATTGATCATCACATAACCCATTAAATCATTTATTGTTGAAGTCTCTCTACAAAATCCCTTTTAAAAAACAGAGAATATTTTGTATTATTTATTACAAAATCCTCTTCTGCCAACAGCGAGACTCGCTTCATACAGAACTTCAATAATGGTAAACTAACTGATTTACTGCAAAGTAACTGATTTACTGGAATACTTCTTACATTTTTAATAGCTCTGTCTGTATGCCTGCTGTTATTTGCACCCTGCAAAAGTGGCACATGAAACTAAGGGCAGATGTTCTGAAAGCTGAAAAAGAGCGCCATAGTTTTAATGAACAGCTACCTGTCTGAGACCTCTGCTGGAAAAAAAAAATCCCATTTCTAGGTGGCTCCTGAAGAATAGGATTTAAATACGTTAGAAAGTATTTTAGACCCCACTGATGTCATGGCCCTTTGAAAGGTGGAACCCTGACTGAGGATAAACAGGGATCTTTTCCAACAGAACATGGATTTATCAAGACTCAGAGATTAATTCTGTTCTACCAAAGATCAACTCTGAGAATCCATTTTGGACAACACATTTTGGTTTTGTGCTTTAATGCACCAATAAGAGTAGTCAATTTTCTATTCAGAAAGTGGACACTTATTCCAGTGGGCTGGAATAAGAACATTCTTACTCTGTTCACAGCAGAGAACTGCTGACCATCTTCATTTACAGAATCACAGAATAAATTAAGCTGGAAAAGACCTCTGAGATCATCGAGTCCAACCTAATTTAAAGTAACTACCAAACAGCAGAAGTTTAAATTTAAATAGGTGTATAGAAGAAAGTAGAGTGTCAATATTATATGATACAAAGGTGCAGCAGGTCAAATTCAACCTAAGTGCCTCTCCTCTGACCCTCCTAGCTCAGTACAAATTTGGTTTGATGTACTGAAAGTGATGGGAATCAGCTGCAGACTGGTTGCAGGGATTACTGTTTATTCACGGATCACAATATCTACACAGAGAAATGGAGGCAGTTAATGCTACCTGGTTCCTTGAAACTCAGAGCATTAAAATTCCAAATGTGGCAGATTTCGACTGTGTCCAGGAAGAATAAACAACAGATTGTTTCTACTGAGAGCTGGAACCTAGTGAGCAATACACGAAGGATAGGCGCCTCCCAGCCTGACGGCAGTATTTAAAAGGCCACACAATTGAATTGGGTGGGGTTTCCCCCTCTCTTAATCCCCTGAAAAGCTTACAGACAATGCTGCTTTAGGTACCTAAGAGTTTTGGACGTAAAGCCCCATGAAAACAGTATCTCCTTAAACTGTTTTGTCTCAGCTGCATATAAACCCACTTTCTAACCCCATTCAGTTCCACGCATGACACATGGATTTCAATTCAAGCAGCTTAATCTCATTTTAGAAAGTAAGTCCAGGCAAGCATGGCAGAGAGCTGTCAGAAGAGTGGGTACTTTTCTTTGCATTTTGATATAAGCCTGTTCTTGTGACATGCAGTTGCACACGAAGATTTTGCTTCACAGGGACATGCCCTACCATGCTGCTGATGAAAAGGTTTGTTGAAGCAGGTTTCATGTTAGCCAGTAATCTACATGAGGAATTACACCCATTCTTGTAGCTGCCCAGGCTGTCAGACTAATGAGTAGGGAAGGAAAATGAAAGGGACGCTACAAGAGCACTATCTGACTCAGAACTCGGAGTTAAAGGCTTGTAAATGACATTGAATAGGATCCCTTTCTGCAAGAGGTAAGCCCAGAGTTTTAGACAAGAAAGAAGACACACATGGTTATAGACAGACAGGGAGATATTTTTTTCGAGGAGAGTGGTGAAACAGTGGAACTGGTTGTCCAAAAAAGTGGCAAATGCCCCATCCCTGGAAACATTCAAGGCCAGGTTTGACAGGGCTCTGAGCAACCTGATTTAGTAGAAGAGGCCCCTGCTCATTGCAAGGGGGTTGGACTATATGGTCTTTAAAGGTGCCTTCCAACCCAACCGTTCTATGAATCCACGATTCTATGAAAGCACAAGGAAAAAAGCAGTGAATACCCGTCAGTCTGGTAGCAGAGCATCCACAGATGAGCCACCTCAACTTTTCATTTAGCTCACAAAACAAAAGCAAAATCCTTTTCCCTGCCAGTACTCTGCGGGAATACCATAATCACATATAAAAATGGGAATCAGGACTCCATGCTTCCCACCAGCCTTCAAAAGAAATCAACTTAATGTGGCTAACAAGTCACACTTAGATATGAATGAATTGCAGCCAAATGCAAACCTGACAGTTCAATTATAAAATATGTCAAGGCCTTGCAGGAGTGATTAGCCCCATAGCATTGAATAAGGTTACCAGAGGTGTGACTGACTAATTGGCAACGCAGCATTAATTTTTAAACGACAAACAGCATCTTATTGATGTGGGTTGCTAAAAGGACAAAGTATAGCACTTGGTAACTGGTGGCACATGTATCTAAAGGGCTCATCTCTATCTTGAGAAACAAGCAACATCTAAAGGGTTGGATGTCTGCCTGGCAAAAATCACAGCCTACACAGTTATTAGGGCTAAAGCCTCCTTTTTGACTCTAGATGAAGGACTGCTAGCTGGCAACATGGTTGATAAAGTTAAGACACTTTTGATTAGCCAAAAAATATATGCATCGATTTTTTACGGAAAATAGTATTTCCAGATGCTGTAGAGACATTTTATTGGTCCTGACCCAAAGGAAGCTGAATCAGGGAGATTGGTGACCAATGTGGCTGCTGTGGAAATGTGGTAACTGTTTCCAAACATTGTGGAAAATAAGGTGATTGGAAATACTCAGCAAGGATTTCTGAAGAGAAAATCATGACTGACCAACCTGATAGCCTTGAGTGGCTCAGTGGATAAAGGGACAGCATTGGATATTGGGCATCTTGAGTTGAGTAAGGCTTTCAACATTGATTGCTGTAACGTCCCCTTTTCCAAATTGATTGAGCGCAGACTAGGGAAGTGGACAAAGAGGTGGACTGAGAACTGGCCAAACTGCCAGGCTCAAAGGGTTATAATCAGCAGCACGAAGTCAGCTGGAGTTGAGTCACTAGTGGCGTGCCCCAGGGACCTACAGTAGGGCCAAAACTGTTTATCATCCTCATTAGTGATCCAGATGATGGGAGTGTTCCCTCAGCAAGTTCGCAAACACATCAGCAGGTGGTGAACACCTGATTGTGCCTCGCTTGCTTGGTTTTTTCTCAAATTTTATTTCTCTCTTTATTAGCTCCCTTTTCATTACAACTACTATTAGTGATATTATATCTTACTGTATTTCAATTATTGAACTGTTCTTATCTCAAATTGTCTTCTTCTGATTCCTCTTTCCCTCCCACTGTGGGAGATGCTCATGCCACAGAAAGAACTTGGTGTTGTAGTACACCCAAGAACAGACAAGTACACATATTTTGCAATGATAAAACAGGTTTTAATACATGTTATCCATCAGTGTACATATATTTGTGTGTGAGAGTGGTGGTAAATTAGTTTCTCCATTCAGCTGGACAGACACACATCAATTAATTTATGTTCCTGTAGCGTCACAGCAATTATTCTCATATTTTATATTTTTAAAAAATTTAAATGTGGAGTGCTCATTAGCTCATTTAAAGTACTTGTTTTATAAAGTCATAACTGCAAATATCATTCTTGTCAAAATAAGTTTCAGAACGTGCAACCCTTTAATACTTCGAAATAAGTGCACTGTAAACTAGAACTGAACTTGCAGTAACTGCTGGAATAACGTTCTTTGCAAAATCTTATTTGCCTTGTTGCTGTTCATGGGCACGGAGCAGATGGATTAAGTTTATTTATTATAAGTAGCACATAGTAATTTTTCTGGTCTGCTTTCTGGGTTGCCTTCTTTTATGTATACAGTGCTCCAGTTGTGCGGTGTACACACAACTAGTGTTTGTAGTCAAAAATTGGAGTAAATACATACTTAAAGTCAAAGCTGGTTTTATAGAAAAATTGCAGCATAGAGTTAAGGCTATTTATATGGCACATGGATCAGACTCATTTGGATACTTCTAATTTTTCTTAAGCATTTTCTAAATTCTTCATTTATAAATCAGAATAGTTATTTTGAGAATGCTCATAACAGTCATTTCATCTTTCATTATTAAGGCATTGAATTGTATTTTTAAATTAAAACCCTGTTGAGATAATTTGTTATCACAAGATAGATACAAAGATATAGATATAGACATAGACATAGATGATATAGATATAGATATAGATGATATAGATATAAAACAGTTCTTACAAACTACTTTATAAGTTTGTCTCCTAATTCTCTGAAGAAAAGGAAGTTTCTAAATACCTTTTGAAAGGGGAACTTAGATATTGAACACTTTGATAAGTTACAGCCAGTCTCAGAACCATATTTGGTCAAAAGATGAAGATTGTATGTTTTCAAACCAGAGACTGACTTGAATACATATAAACTTTTTTTTTTCCTGCTTCTCAGCATATTTTGTTCCATGATCTGGCCTTTCTCATGTAAATTATTTTGATCAACATATGCCAGGAAGAGCAAACACATGCACAGCAGAACCTGCAATAAGACTTCAGAGTGTAAAGGTGTGATCCCAAGCTCCCAAGTCACTTCAGCAGGACTCTATGCACTCTGGAGAATGTATGATATTATTGTATATGTTTAGACTTTTGAGTATTGCATAAAACAAAACAGAAAAAAAAAAAGAAATTTAAATATTAATCAGAACCCCATTTACTACAGTGTCAAAGACATACGAGAAATAAAACTTGAAATACCTGGAAAAAATATGTTAAAACACTGTGACTGAAAAGAACAAAACAAAACATAGCAAAGCAAAAAAGGAAATAAATAATGGATGAATTAGTTGTTCCTCTTGCATTGTTACAAACACAGCAGAGGATCAAATGACATTAAAAGAGAACCAAACATAAAAGCTTCTTTTTGGAAAAAGAAGTGTCAACATTCTCAGAATCTGTCTTTAATTCAGCAAAAACATAAAAATCAAAAAAAAACCCAACAAAAATTGGTTTTGAAGTCTTCTTTTTTTGTTTTGGGTTGACTTTTCATTGAATTAATAAGCTTGTGGACTTAAAAAAATTATCCTTGTTCACCTAGGGGTTGAAATAGGTGTGTAAACACTGTATAAACAGAAAGTTAAGCAAATACGCAGAAAACATTTGCAAAAAAAAATGGAATTGTATAAAATCTATTCATCCTGCATGCAGTCCCACAGTAATGTTAACATTTTTCCAGAGTGACATCTGCTCAGACAGTGACTGATCTCCCTCGCCCCTCTGCTTTCACTTTATTTTATTCTCATAGCAGAGTCGAGGGGTCTGTTACTGCTTTTATTAAGGTCTCTGGGAGTTCTGCCATCTCCTCAGGCTTCACTTTGATAAGAAAAAATTGGGCTCATGCTGCTGAAACTCAAACCATAAGCAATTTCCAATGTGATCTTTTCCACACAGTCATTTCTCTACCTGGGCACAAGAACAAATGTAGGAACATATAATCCAGTCTCTATTCTCACTGGTGAATACTTGTGTGACAAATCCTATTAAAAATGATTGATATACCTAAACCAGAATTTTTTCTCATCACCATTATTTCTGTGACAGGGAGGCTTATTGGTCAGACTGACAATTGGAGTGAACATTAGACTTTATTGTCCTTCTGGAAAGGAGCAAGGTCTGGGAAGGTGCAGCACTTCAGCCTCTCCTCGTGCCAGCCTGTCAGATGCAGCCACCCTCTGCTATGCTCTGGAATGATTTGCTGCTGCTACTTAGCACATCAGAGTTGAGGCTTTTTTTCTGTTCTGCTTCCTCTTTGCTTCTGAGGGAAGGAGTCAGCTGGGTATGTGTGTCTGAGATGGTATTTCCTGTTTGGATACCCCATCTGTCCATTAGCTGTATCTCCAGAAGGGATGGCTTGGAAGAAGCCCTGTAGCACGTCTCCCAGCCCTTTGCAAACATCTGCAAACATGAGGGTGTCTGAAGTGGCCTTACATATTTATATTTAGGCAAACAAATTATGCTGTGATTGACAAAATTACTTTTCACTTTACTGTTGGCTCTTCCCAGTCTCCAAGAATGACCTTGCACACGGAAATTCACCAAGTCTCTTTGGCTGTCAGCTGGCTCAATGGAGCTGTCTGGAAGATTATGGTCACATGCAGCCTGTGGCTTAGAGATTAGGGATTAAGACCAGAACAGGAATGGAAATCTCATAATAGGAGCCTGTGCAGAATACGGGCTGGGGTGCAGTGATCCCCAGTCCCTTTCCTTGATGGGGAGGCAAAACTGCCAGATGCTGAGTATTTGAAATCTGAGGGTGTAAAAGAAGCTAATCTTAGTTAGAAGCAAGAGGTTGCTTCTCATTTGTCGTGAGATCAAATGGTTGGATATGGCTAGATCCCCATCAAATACAAATTATTTCATTAAAGAAAAAGAAAGGAATTAACCCCTTGCAACCACGGCAGCTGTGATAGCAGGCTGGAAGCTCTTTGGCTGTTTTCATTGTCTCAAATTTGATCTGCTGTTGAGTTCTGCATCTAAAGAGAAAGGTAGAAGGACATACCAAATGAGATCCATGTAAACTGGCATATTTGAAGGGACAAAGGGGTTCCTCTGGTAGGCAGTGTTGGGTATAAAACCCTCTGTGTCACCAACAGACAGACCTGTATGTCCTCACAGAGCACCACCATCTACATTTTCATGTGGTGTAGGTTAACATTCAGGTTTCTTCCATGAACTTGGGAGCTTCTGGCTGATTGATCTCCTTAGCTCAGCTGCTGAAACTCTCCAGAAGAGCAACACAGGCAGGGGACTGGGAAACAGCAGGAGTAAGTGCATTATCCAGCAGGAGTGCAAGACAGTGGTCTGCTAGGAAGATGTGTAGACAAAAAAAACCTAGTCATGCTTTCATGGGAGAAAGCATACTCACATTTAAATATTTCAACTTCTTGAGTGGGGTTGTGCAGAACAACACTGAAAGAAGTATTTATCTGTTGAACTGTTACATGGAAGAGTTTGTAATTACTAATATCAAATACAAACACCAAGCATATCTACTAACAAAAAGAACAAAGTTATCTCTTTGCAGTGTTAACTAAAAGATATGTTTTGTAAGCAGTTTTCATATGTCATTGTGAAGGCCAAAAATGGAGAAAAATATTTCAGCTTACGTAACAAGCAATGGCCATTACTGTATCTGTGAAAGACAATGATGGACAGAGTTATGTGCCCTGAGGTGGGCCTTTCTATAGGTTTTCCCTTCATAGCTGCTCAGGGGGTTCTTTCCTCTGCTTTGTCAGGAGTCAGCTCAATCCAAAACCTTAATGCATCCCTTTATCTGGAGCAGCTGGCAGAGCTCATGAGAGGCTGCCAGGGCTTGCCAGGAGTACATGATTCCTATAGCTGTCCCTATCCAGAGCTGCTGCCACGCTGACTTTCCTCAGAGGATTTCTAGGAGCCCCCCACAACCCCCAGAAGCAGCTACCTGAGGATCTAGAAGGTCTCAAAGCACACTCAGAAGCTGCTGTGTCTGTTGCCTGTCTCATTTCACATCGTTCAGTTCAGTCTTGTGCTTCAACCACCCCTCTAAATCTTGGAGTTCCCCCTTTCTGAACATGATCTGGCATTTGATGGAGATGCATTCAGACTAAACATCAAGCTTGCAGAAGTGAAGCAGAAGGACCTGGTTCCATATGGAGTAATTTGCAATCCCAATAGCAGGGACAGGCAAAGGAAGAAGCATCACCTCTGCTTGACAGATATCCAGCTGCAGCATAACTGGAATAACTGTTCTGAAGGCTTAGATAAGATAGGAAAAGGGTAGGATTGGAAAGAACAGGAATCCAGTGAAGAACAGCTCGAAAACATGTTATGCCAGGCAGTCTGAAATTTATTTCATTGATCTGACTTATTTTTTCTTTTTTTTGTATTCAGACAAGATTGCTAAGACAAAACAACATTAGCATATAACTTTCCCATGTATATTTACACAATATATCTTATGTGTATACAAGCATATTAAAAGCTACTATTCGACTTCAGAAATACCTTCCACACATCTCTCAATTTTCATTATGCAGTTTCAGCCTTTATAATCCTTCCACCCTTGTCTCATCTTTGCTTTCAGAAATCAGAATTGGATGGCTTGATAGACAAGAGGAGAACAGTGGATATCGTCTGTCTAGACTTCAGTAAGGTTTTTGACACTGCTCAGCCAGAGAGGAGAAGGCTCAGAAGGGATCTCACTGATGTGTACAGATATCAGGGAGGGTGCGAAGAGGACAGGGCCAGGCTCTTCTCAGTGGTGCTCAACAACAGGATGAGAGACAGCGGCCACAAACTGAAACACACAAGGTTCTCTAAATATCAGGAAATATTTTTTCACTGTGGAGGTCACTTGGAACTGGCACAGGTTGCCCAAGGAGCTGGTGGAGGTAATTTTTTGAGGTAAGTAAAAAAAATACCTAGACATGGTTCTGGACAACATGCTCTAAGCGCCTTGCTTGAGCAGGGAGGCTGGACCCAAAGGTCCCTTCTAACCACAACCATTCTGTGATAAATTATTTGAGCCTGAACTTTGACTGAAAATTTCTTATAAATCACCTTTCTCAATAAGAGATTTCCCTTTCACAGGTTTAAAAAAAAAAAAATTTAAAATGTGGACTTTTGAGAGTTTTTACAGTTTGTCACACTTCTATTCAGTAATTCTTACTTATTTCCTCTAAAAAGGTACTTGAAAATTAAGTGTTCCATAATTTTCAGATTATCAGTCCTTGAAAACTTTCAGGATATCAGTCTTCTTTCTCTATGCTGCACAAGGAAAAAGATATCTCAAAACCTCCTCTGGGATAAAACAAATAATTTCCTTCCCACTCCCTGTCATTGAGTCCCCAAGTGAAATACTGGCACCAAGAGAATCAACAGAAGATTACCACTCACAATTGCCTTTAGGCAAGGCAATATCCTTATGGATTTTATTATGCTCTCCATTTTAAGTACAAAGAATTTGTTTTTACACAGAATCTTTCAAAGCAGCGAGCTTTCTGAAGTTCAGTCTCTGTGAAGTTACTAACATTTTTAATTAATAACATGAAGGCACTCAAATCTCCTTTGCATAATACAGTGAATTTAAGTAAGTTAAAACAACAACAAAAAACTTTCAATATTTCTAATAATTTTCAATTCTCTGATTCCTAAGAATTATTAGCAGACAGTCTGCCATGTATGATAAAAACTGTGTGATTTTATATCCACCAAGCCTGCCTTTAGCACCATCAGGTGGGGCACAATTTCACCTGTCTTCATTGCCAGTGTGATGAGATCTACTGGATGTTACTTCACATATTTTGAATAGGGATGCCAAGTAAAATCCAGTGTACTCTTGAAAGGTTAGCATTCAGTCTTCATGCTGAATTTTCTGATGCTGGGAGATTCAAATTAGATTTTTCAAGCTATTTTAACTTTATTTGACACGTAATATATAATACAGATGTGCAAAATAGCACAGTGTTAGTTATCTTGTCACAAGGATTGACAAGATCACAAAGCATATTAGCTAAGTGGTGTTTATCTCCCCACCTTTACTCATTGGGAAAGGATTGGTAGGGAGGAAACCACACCTAATGTTGGGTTCAGAGACCATGAATCAAGGAGAAAGATTTGCCTAAAGGGGCCTCTGGCTTAGTGAATAAAGACACTGCAACAGGCAAAGATGCCCTGGGAATAAAAGGGTAACAGACTGATGCAATACACCCCCTGTCCTTATATGAAACACATTGCTTTTAGACAGACTGCCTGTTTAAAAAAGTGCTTGTAGTGCAAAACAAACATTCAGAATCAACACTGGATGTGTAAAAAGAGGCCCTGCAAGGTCACTGGACACAATTTTTCAAGGGAAGAAGTTGGAAAGGTGCTGTCAGTAATTATATTTGAACAATAAAAAAGTGTCTGAATACTTTTAAAGCCTTACAGGTACAGGCTTTGGTGGCCCATATGGTCTTCTGCCCCAAAACACTACTGCCTGTTTTGAAATAAAGGTCTGTACTCAGCCCTCAGGCTGAAGAATAAATTGGGTGCTGGGTGTGCAATCCAGCTCTTCTGCCAATATACAGAAAACAAAATATCTTGGTGAAAGAATCATGTGAGAGGTAGGAACCAAAAAGCACCTGTGACAGCACATAGTGCGGACCAACCCCCTGCGCCTCTGCAGGCACTGTTCAGAGCCTCTGGTATTCAAAACTGGACAATGAGAAGAAATACAGCTCTGTCAGCCTGAATTTGGTGCCAGGGAAGGTCATGGAGCAGCTCGAGAGCCATCATGTGGCACATACAGGACAGCCAGGGCATCAGGCCCAGCCAGGATGGGTTTGTGGAAGACAGGTCCTGCCTGACCAACCTGATCTCCACTGAGACAAGGTGACCCACTTTGCAGCTCAGGAGACAAGGAGCACCATCCCCCAACACTCTCTTGCTCAAACAGGATTTATTAAAACAAATAAAAAATTGTATGAATATATTTACAAAGGGTTCCGCACTTCCTGGCAGGGGGAGCATCACAAGTGGGACCATTTGCAGGGGCTGCACAGGAAGCAGGGATTTGAATTCTTGTTTGCCTCCTCAGCCGGGAGGGGAGGTAGCACAGCACATTTTCTGGTCGCTGCTCCCCACGGCCGCAGGGGTGTCTCGCCAGCAGATCCTCCACAGTGCCCAGCTCTAATGGAAAAAGTGCATAATGAGTGGTCTCAGGGGCAGGAGCAGCACGGGGTCAATCACGTCCTTGCAGGCATTCAGGTATTTGTAGGCACTGCCAGCTCTCATGGCTGGATGCAGCCCTCAGAAAGTTGTTCTTGGGAAGTGCTTGGCAAACTTGCCAGAGGTCCCTACCTTTTTCAGGGGCATCTCTGGAGTGTCACAAGAGTCGGGATTATCCTCCCAGTCCTTCTCCTCCTCCTCTATCTGCTCCTGGGCACTGGTGGAGGTTTCCCACTGGCTGCCATCATCACAGTCAGAGCTGCTCTGCCTGGGCAGCCAGTAGATCCCGAAGAGCACGAGGAGGATTTCAGCACCGACCCAGAACCACCACTCCTGGCAAGCCAAGAGGAGCATTCCTCCTGGGGTGAGTCCAGACTGCTTCTGCATCCTCTGCTCCATCACCAGCAGCTTGGTCATCTCCAGGACGCGCTCCTTTTCATGCTGCCTCAGGAGCTCTTCCGTGACCTTCACTGATGGAAGATCCACCCTCACTGTGTATTGGAGGATGCCCAGCACCACCAGGATTTTGGTGATGCTTCCAGCTCTGGCCTGGAGGAGGAGAAGGGAGAAAGCAGCTCAGCAGGGCTGGGTGGTGGGGAGATGGTGGCTGGGGCAGCTGGGGTAGAAAACGCAGGGCCCAGGGACAGGGGCAGCCATCCCCACAGCCCTGAGAGCACCCATCCCAAAGGTTGAACCTGCTCTACCCAAGACACTCCCCACAGCCCCTGCACCCTTTCCCCAGCCTTAGAAGCTCCCCCTTGGGTGCTGGTGCTTCTTGTCTGTCCCTCAGCCCAGACTTCCCCCAGCCTGCCCCACTCACTGCTGCCTCAAGCCACACTGCAGCAGTGATGCTGCTACACAGGGCATCTGGGGACATCCCCCCTCATGTCAGAGACATCAGAGCCCCACAGCGATTCCCCACCCAACCAGGCTGGGCTTTGGAAAGAAACCAGATGGAATTCAGATGGAACCAGAATTTATGACCTTTGGAAGAAGGGGCAGCCACTCAGGAGGGCTGCACAGCTGTCATGGGGTTGTGCAGGGAGAAAATCAGAAGGGCCAAAGCCCAACTAAAACTTAATCTGGTTGTATATTAACTGCCATATAAGAGAATAAAAATGTTTCTCTAAGTTTATTAGCAACAAAAAGGAGGGCTAAGAAGAATCTCCATCCTTTACTGGATGGGAGTGAAATATAGTGAGAAGGAATGAGGAAGAGACTGAGGTATTTAATGCCTTCTTTGCCTCAGTCTTTAGAATAAGGCCAGTTGTTCTCCATGTACCCAGGCCCCTGCACTGGAAAACAGAGATGAGGAGCAGGCAGGAAACAGCACCTGGGCAGAGGCACCCAAGCGGGATGCAGGCACTGTTAAACTCAGCCCTTGCTAGAGGATCACTGCCCTGCTGTTCACACAGACTTGTCAAGAGTTATTCCCAGCTGCCCAGTCACTGGAGTGATTTACAATCTTTCTCACCAGCCAAGTCATCTGGGTGCGCTGTCCCTCATGCTGCGTCNTTTACAATCTTTCTCCCCAGCCAAGTCATCTGGGTGCGCTGTCCCTCATGCTGCGTCAGAACCTCTGCCGTGGTCTGCGCTGCCTGGGCATCTGCTCTCAGCCCATACTGGAGGATGGCCAGCACCAGCAGGATTTTGGTGATCCTTCCTGCCATGGCCTGGAGGAGGAGGAGGGGGAGAAGAGGCTCAGAGGGGTTGGGTAGCAGGGAGATGGTGGCTGGGGCAGTGGGGGTAGGAAATGCAGGGCCCAGGCGCAGGGCACATCCCCGCAGCCCTGAGAGCGCTCGCCCCGACGGCGGCACCTGCCCTGCCCGAGCTGTTCTCCACAGCCCCGCACCCTCTCCCCAGCCTTAGAAGCTCCCCCGGGGGCCGGCGCTCCTGGCCTGGCCCTCGCTCAGCCCAGCCCTGCCCCGCCGGCCACACTCACCGCTGCCTGGAGCCGCACTGCCGCGGTGACACTGCAGCGTGCGGTAGCTGGGGACGTGTCCCCGCCGATGTCACAGACACCAGGGCTCCATGGCCGCACCCCGCCCAGCCAGCCAGGCCATGGATGGAGCTCAGATGGAATTCAGATGGAACCAGAGAGTTTAGGACCTTTGGAAGAAGGGGCAGGAGGCCTACACAGCTTTTGAGGGGTTATGCAGGAAGAAAGTCAGAAAGGCCAAAGCCTGACTGGAAGTTAATTTACACAGTGCTGTAAAAGACAACAAAAAATGTTTTCATGAGTACATTAGCAAGGAAAGGAGGGCTCAGGACAATCTCCAGCCTTTACTGGACTGGGGGTAACACAGAGACAAAGGAGAGGAAGAAGCTGAGGTACTTAATGTAAGGCCTGTCTGACAGACATGAGCTCCTCCCATGACAAGACAATGCACTTAGTAGATGAGGGAGAGGCTGTGGCTCTCATTTCCCAAGAGTTTAGTAAAGCCTTTGAGGGTGTTTCCCATAGCATTCTCCTGGAGAAAGTGGCTGCTCATGGCTTAGACATGGTGCTCTTTGGGTACAGAACTGGCTGTGGGGCTGGGCCCAGAGAGTGATGGGGAATGGAGTTGCACTCAGCTGCCAGCCAGTCGTGGGTGGGGCTCCCCAGGTCTCAGTATTTGGGCCAGTTCTGTTTAATATCTTTATCAGCAATCTGGAAAAGGGAGTCAGGGATAGATCTCAGTCAGTTTGCGATGACAGCAAGCTGGGCAGGAATGTTGGTCTGCTTCTGGAAGGTTCTGCAGAGATATCTGGACAGGTTGGATTGATGGGCTGAAACCAAAGGTATGAGTTCAATAAGACCAAGTGCCAGGTCCTACACTTGGGTCACAGCAACTTTAGGCAAAGCTCCAGGCTTGGGGGAGAGTGGCTGGAAAGCTGCCTGGTGGAAAAGGACCTGGGGGTGTTGGTCAACAGGAGCTGAACAAGAGCCAATGTGTGCCCAGGTGTGCAAAAAGCCAATGGCATCTTGGCTTATATCAGGAACAGTGGGGCCAGAAGGATTTGGGAAGTACATCCAGACCCCTTGCAATCCCTTTATTTAAGGCAGGAGACGCTCTGTAAAGGCTTGAATTATCTGCAGACTGCTCAGCTATACTGAACGACATAGTGGTGGGACTGCTCCATCAGTTTGTTCTGCATGCTTATATTTTTGTGTCTTTTTTCAGCTATTCCTAAATGTTCATATTGCAAGTGTAGAACAGATCAAGGACTGCCGATCACTTTAAAAGAGAGAACAATGAGATCACTGTGCCCTTTGCGTAAAACCATAGCAGGCACATTGATCAGTGAACTATTGTAATAACATAAGTCATTTTAAATTTAGATCTTAAAAATTCTAAGAAAGTCAGCCTATTAAATTCAGTGGGAAACTGAAAACCTGATGTGAACTAAAAGAGAAGAGGGACCAGCTCCTGGACAGGCTATGTAACCATAGGCATTGCTAACCCTGCCATTACACAGTCCTGCTTCAGGAACTGCAAGAGTCATTCCCAGCTGGTCTTTTGTATATATTTAAGTAGAGCATGGCAATGGAAACAAATACAGTGGGTGTCACAATGCCTTCCAGAATTGGCAGGCAGCCTGTGCAGCGTTTTTGAAACAGCTCTGTCACCGCAGAGCTAAACATTCCTCCTTTAACAACACCCCCACTGTAACTTGTATCTGGCAAAAGAAGCCACAAACATCGACATTTACAGATATGCTATGTGGCTACTAAATTCTGAAAAGAAAATCTGGTTCTCTGTCTGTCCAGAGCACATGGGACCCCTGGACATTTCAAAGAGGAAAAGCAGTCCTTCCCTGGATCTGCAGATGAAGATGAGCAACAATTTCAGGACATCATCAGATAAAAGCAAACAGGAACGGTAGTGATAGGACAAGGAGTAATGGCTTCAAACTAGGAGAGGAAAAACTTACATGGTATGTGGAAGAAACTTTACTGTGAGGGTTGTGAGGCACTGGCACAAGTTTCCCAGAGAAGCTGTGGATACCCCATCCCTGAAAGTGTTCAAGGCCAGGCTGGGTGGGGCTCTGGGTAACCTGGTCTAGTGGAAGGTGTCCCTGCCCATGGCATGGGGTTGGAACAAGATGGTCTTGAAGGTCTCTTCCAACCCAAACCATTCTATAATTCTATGAAAAGACAGAAGCAGACAGTGTCCAATGGCTGTCACACCTTCCTCTAGGAAGCAGATCAGCAGTCGATCAGCCCCAGAACTTACACTTTTGACCTACAATTCTCATCCTTATCTCCAGGGTCAAACCAAAATATTTACGATTCTATGTCACATTATGCTGAAAAATGAGCTGTTGCCAAATGGGATATCCATTTTGAAACTACCAAAATGGAATTGCAGGATGCCTAGTAAAAGTAGTTTAATTACTTTTTGTCAATCTAACAGTCACGATCCAACCCATGCTAGATATTACATCTCTAACCAAGGCACAAAAACTTCATTTAGAGTTTATAACTGCAACAACCAAAGATATCAGTTCACATGATCAAGGTCAAAGTGCTTCCCATTGTGTAATACACTAAGAGGGTATTCCTTTGGAACCGTGGAAACCAAAAGAGGGGGAAGAGGAATGGGAATGTTCCATAAAACAAACCTAGAAAGTCCAGTGTGAGCTACTCTCCTGCCCTGACACCAAGTGCAATTGAAGAGTAATATTTCTGCAGGGTTTTTTTGCCAATACCATGTGCAAGTAACACAGAAAATTGTATTTCCCTAGCGTATTCAGTGTATTTTGTCACCAAAATGTGGTTGGTACAAGTCATCAGAATACTCTATTGTCAGATCAACTGTCAAAAGCCATCCAGGAATAAATAATTTTTTTTTTTTTTCTACTTAGAACACATGGTTTGTGAGCAGGGAAAGCCAACAAACTATCATATTCTAGTATAGCACACCTACATATCAGATGACTGGGATTTTTCAACAAAACTCTACTTTTACTACTTGGCAATTTATTAATTTGAGTTTTAGAGCCTGCTATCTGTATGTACTGTGTTCCTGCAATATTAGCTGGTTTTTCAAATAACTTGATTTGTTAAAAACTCATTTTTCTCAAAACTGCTGCTCAGATAAAAGTGCAAAAACAAAACAAGATGTGAAGGGGGAGGAAGAGAGAAGCTCTCCAGGCATTAGATAATTTTTGCCTTATCTCATTAGTACTTCAGAGAGGTTTTGTAACTCCTTCTGGATTTTATTCTTGTCTTTCTCTAGGATCTCTCCACTGTGTAGAACATGGCTCTGGGATGTTGAGAAGTCGTATACTGTTGTAGCTGCAAATTATTTTCAGCCTCATTTTTAAGCTTTTGCAACCACTCTTGCTACTTGTGTGTCTGCTCCCTCTGTCCCCATTTGCTTTTAGATCCCTTGTTTCATAGTCACCACCTCATTTGACAGAACTGGATAGATCTCACTGACACAAAGTTCTCAAAAGCTTTGTGAAAACAGGTGGGCCAAGAGGGGAGACAGAATTAACTCAACCTTTATTGGGCATCAGAGAATCCACTGTGAGCTCAGGTCTGAGTCTTACTTACTTACAAGCACATACCTGTGTTTACAAAGAACAGCAGATTTTAGGGGCATTACAGTCAGCTTTTCTGGTGAAGAATATGTTGCAATTTCACAAGTAAAAACCATAGAATTCCAGAATCATTTAGGATGGAAATGAACTTTAAGGTCGCCAAGTCCAACCATTATTCCAGCACTGCCAAGTCCACCACTAACCATGCCCCTAAGTTCCACATCTATCCATATTTTAAATGGTTCCAGGGAAGCTGGCTCCACCATTTCCCTGGGCAGCCTGTCCCAATGTTTTTAACAACCTTTTTGGTGAAAAAATGTCTTCTAACATCCAATATAAACCTCCTCTGGGACAACTTCAGGCCATTTTCTCTGGTCCTATCACTTGTTACTTGGGAGGAGAGAATGACCCCCCACCTGGCTACACCTTCCTTTCAGGTGGCTGTAGAAAGCAATAAGATCACCCCTGAGCTTCTTTTTTTCCAGGCTAAAGACCCCCAGCTCCCTCAGCTGCTCCTCACCAAACTTGTGCTCCAGACCATTCCCCAGCTCCACTACCCTTCTCTGGACATGCTCCAGCCCCTCAGTGTCCTTCCTGCACTGAGAGGCCCCAAAACTGGACACAGGATTTGAGGTGTGGCCTCACCAGTGCCCGGTACAGGAGGACAATCACTGCCCTGGTCCTGCTGGCCACACTACTGCTGATACAGGCCAGGTGCCATTGGCCTTCCTGGCCATCTGGGCACACCTGGCTTGTGTTCATTGACCTCAGCCCATCGACCCAGCCTATCCAGATCCCCCTGCAGAGCCTTCCTGCCCTAAGAAGGTCAACACTCCTGCCCAACTTGGTGTCATCTGCAAACTGACTGAGGGTGCACTTGATCCCCTTTTCCAGATTGTTGATAAAGATATTAAACAGAACTGGCCCCAATACTGAGCCCTGGGGAACTCCACTGGTGACTGGCCACCAACTGGATTTCACTCCCTGCACCACCACTCTTTGGCCCAGTCATCAACCCAGTTTTTTACCCAGCAAACTGCACACCCATCTAAGCCAAAATATATTTATATCTTCTACAAACACACACACACCCCCCATATAATAACCCCAAGAAGGATGCAAGTGTCCATGAACACTATGTACGTCTGGTGCAGGGTATATATAACTACATGGTCTTCGAAAAGTCAAGATGAACCAAAGCAGAATTCCCAGAGCTGATTTCATCACAGTACAAAAGTAATGGAAAGAGATGAAGAAGGTATTTATATTTGCACAATAGTTCTGTTCTTTCTAAAATTACCTTGTTTCCTACTACTTTTTTTTTTTTATTGACATGTACAAGTTTTTCCTGGTCACCTTGAATTGAATTTCAGCTTTACTCACAGAACTAGCAGCAACCACTACAGTTATATATCATGGGCCAGGCACTCAGATGGTGTAAATCAGGGTAGATCTAGTGACTAGGCCAGACCTGAGAAACTTTACAGATGGAGTTCACCTGTGCTTCCTTGTGATCACAGTGATATTAGCACATATATTCCTGCCCATATTCATATTTTGTGGAATCACTGGTCTACTGAGTTTTGTTTGCTGCTTTCTTCTTGTTGGGGGCTTTTTTGACAGTCAGCTAAATCGTACTGTGCTATTCACTATGCAGAATTTATCTTCTGACTTCTCTTGTTAGGCAAAAAAAGGGGCTACTATCTTGGAAACTATCTCAGTGAAAACTGTCTGGGAAAGATCAGTAGCACATAACATCCTGGAAAAGGCATAACCCGCTACACAACATGCACAGGACTGTCCTGCTGGCATGGCTGTGCCGTCTACAGAAGCCCTAAAAAGCAGAAAACCTCAGGGCTGTCACTGCAGTGTCATAACCACCCAATTATCTCTTCACCAGAAGGCCTGAAGGCTTACTTTTATTCCCACTTGTGACTGTTTCACACCAGCTGCAGATGATTAATCCTTAAATATGGTTATTAAGATCCACCTTCTGTTTCTTAAATAGCTTTAAGAACTCACACAATTCCTCAACATATCTGTTTCAGAGCTTAGTTTTACACTAGCCTTAGTGAAGTCTCTATCTTCAGACTATAATTACTTCCTGTAAACTTGGGAATTCAAGCAAGGAAGTTGAATATGGCCCTTCAGATTTCCAGGCCAGCTTCTGATCTGTTTGTGGACATTTATTGTATCCTTTGTTCCTAATCTCTGTCCCACCAGAGTATGGTTTTCTGTGACAGCCTAAAACTTATCATCTCCCTGCTGCAACAAAATTCCTCTCCAATATCCCAGAGGATTGCAGAAACCTTCTTGAAGAAGAGAGTAGGTGCAAAATAAAACCCTTTAAAGTGGGAAGGCAGCACTTAATCTACACATAATAAGAAGTGTTCAATTGACTCTATCATGTCTTATTTGCTGAGCGTTGTCCTTTAACTAGTCAATATTTGTGAGGTGTAAAGCCTGCCCTCCTCAGACTTTATCTAAAGGCTTTCCAAACCATTTAAGGTTCATGAGTCTTAAGCCTATGATACATTTTCTTCACAGGTTTTCTGGAATTTTCTGGAATGTGTTACAGCACACACTGACATCACAGAAGGCAAAATATTCCTCTGCTAGCACCAAGTGGGCAGGCTCTGAATCTAAAGGTGCTAATAAATGCATAAGCCATTTAACCACACAGGATGTGGTATCTTGAAAAAGGTCACCTTTCATGATGAAGACTTCTTTGTGGCTTTCCAGGATCTCAATTTCACAAATGCAACCATCAAAAGGGAAAAAATAAGTTGAAAGTATGGTTTTCATACAGTTCATTGACGCTGTTTTTCTGGTTTTTGTCCCATGTGCTGCACAGAACACAGTCAGCTGCATAATGCACATTCTATATATTATTGCACACACTAACATTATATATAATGCAATAATGAATACATGCCATAAATAATTCTATGATTCTATTTATCACTCTAATATGACTTTATTGTACACTTAAAATCATAGTAGTTATTTGTGGTTTATACACATCTAGAAGTGGGAAGAAGGTACCATAAGGTGATAAATTGCTGATAATGAATGACACAGAGGTAAACAACTAGAGATCTCCTTAAAACATTCTTCAAATCATTTAAGTATTGTAAGGTAGGAAGGAAACATGCACCAAAAATAATGACAGATTTCAGGCAGTGGAAAATAAATCATTCCTCATCTAAGGGTGTGAAAATCTATGGAAATCTAAAGGAGCTCTAGAAATCACAGTGGCAATATCCCTGGGAGAAAATATTAAGGACAAAAAAAAATTTTGTAGAGGATGTGTAACAACATGTTTTATTCAAACAACAGCTACTGTCAGAGAAATATGGTCAAGCTTTTGTGTACACAGAAACTTCAAGAGCAGCCTAAAGACTAGTATTACAGGCAGCACTACAAGGACTTGGAGAAATACTTACTATGAAGGAAGAAAGGAATATCACAAGTTCAGCCATTCATGGCAGTGTAGCTGAAGTTGGATGTCTGAACTGTGTAAACAAGCCCCTTCTATTTTTTCACTGATTGCAGAAATTTCACATCATGCAGCTGTGACTCCCTTCCAGAAAATGTCTCCTAATTAGCTCGTGTATATTTTTGAACTGCACGTTATATGGGCAATGAAACAGAGGAAAGGCAAATTAACAATGAATAAATCTCTTTCACCAGTCACTTACCATAACAGTTACCATGTTCTCTCTCACACAGACACACACACTCCTTCCTTTTACTCACGTGGCTATCCTGAGAAATTAAGACCCCCTTCATAACTCTTCTTAATTTTGATTGTTTGCAACCAAAATTGAATTGAATGCAGAAAATCCATTCAGATTTCAAAACTGAAGTCAGCTGCCACACCTCAGTCCCAGCTACCTGTGGGTTACCAATGAATACCCAGCAGACTACGCAGAATTCCTAGGAAGAGAGAGCAATGTCTGAAGCACCATGTTATGTACCAGGAGCATTCACTACCCAAAAAATAACTAAGAAAATTATCTTATTGCTGCAAAGAACTTGCAGAAGCAGAACTCCTTAAGCTGATGTAAATCACCGTGGTGTTTCCATAGCAAGAAAGGTATTTCCCTGTAGTTCCTCCATTTGTCAGAAAGCACTTCTAAGAAGGAAAAGCAAAACTAATCAAGAATGTCCTTATTCTAGAAATCTCCATGAAAATAAACAAATAAAAAAGCATCCAGCTCAAGCATCTGCTCTGCTCTTTCAAGGACATTCATTCACATGTGATTCCCCATCTTCAGCTCCTCCTTGCAGCTCCTTTTTCCAACCCTCTCCCCACCTTTGGAACAGGAGGAAACTTTCTCACTCAGAAAAGCCTAATCTCACAGCCATTTGAAACCAGCAGATGCAGGCCCCAGCTGCTGGTCGAGGAGACCAGAGTCTTTCTTTCCTGTGCCCTACTTTATCCTGAAAAATTCTCTCAAGGACTAGTGGCCTTTCCTTTGAACAGAATATTCAGGAAGTTTGAGAAGGGCTTTTTTCCCATCTGGGGACTTAGAGTATCCCTGCACAAATCTGTTTGAAGGCTGAAGTCCAACCCTCCCTTGTAGGGGCCCTTTCATGACAGTTTTCCTCCATCTGGGAGGGCAGGAAGAGGCATTTTCTCTGCAGCTGCTTCCCATGAATCAGCTGGCAGCCACAGTGCCCATATTCTTCCTCCAAGACTTTCAGGACATGGCATCCACAGCACTGCAAATTTCTAATCACTCAGAGAAATCTGAAGCTTTGTTCCCAGTCAACAGCCTGTCCCCTGGCAGCAAGAAGCTGGGTTTCTGCACTTTTGTTGCGTATTTACTATAGGTCACTGCTTGTAATTTCCTAGTCCCAGTGCTCAGGCTTTGGTCCTCTACAATGTCTCGCTTTTCTCACACTTCACTGGCCTTCTGTGTTTTACATTAGGCAATCAGCAGGATGACAAATATGACAGCAGTCTCCAGTTCAGCCTCCTGAGAACCAATATGCCAAAAATAAAATGGCTTTTCCTTTTTTTTGTTTTTGTTTTTAATAATGTTATCTGGATGGCAGCTATAGGCATCTGTTGAGCTTGCCATATGCTCCACATTTCCATATAGAAAGATGATGATGCTACTACAATTATTTCAATAGCACTTGTTCATGGTTTAAAAGGAGTGTTTGATGCACATGTTCGTAAGTCCAGACCTGGAGCTATTACACCCAATTAAAGCATCCTGCACTTGGGCACACAGGACAGTCAGCACACAGGAGCAGCAGATTTATTTGTGTTTTCAGTCTGGTCATAAAATTGAATCACTGTTTGTCTCCAGCTTAACCCCCTTACAATTGAGTGGCTGGAGCAAAACTACAGATGAATCTAATAGACTCAATCTTTTCATTGAAGAGATTGTACATGTCCCAGCTAAATTAGATAGTGCAATTTTCTGTCTCTGGTAGTTTTCTGCTTTGCAGTATCATGCACTGCTGAGTGTCTCAGGGAAATCAGAGCACTGGTAGCTTTGTACCTGCCCCATAAAACTGCAGATATAAACACTGGCCCCTACCTGAGGTCCCTGGGGCAAGAGCATCTCTTTGGCCCATGCTATCATTGTGATTAGCACAGAAAAGCTTAACCCAGGACTCTCAAGCAATGCCATGGTGAAAGCTGGATACATCAATGTTGAAGAAATACAACATTAACTTTTCAAACAGTACTGGCTGTTACCTTGTACAATTTTAAAATCTACAATTCATAAAAGCTCTAATATGTAGCCTTGAATATGTCTTTGCTTGCCAGTCCCCACCCAAAGAACTCTTTCCACGTTGACCTTGGCCCTCCTCTGTCTTTGTAGACCTGTCTGACATTCACTGGATCTAACCTGTGGATTGACCTCCTGGTTTGACCTCGACCCTGCCACTTTACCATGGCCTTGCATGGTGATCTGGAAACTTGGTTGAGCCTGAGATCTTGTGACCTCCTCTGCTTCCTTGCAGGAGGTGGTGAGATGGGCCCTGGCTGGTGAGACCCTGTGGACCTCTATGGAGACCACTGTGGTTCTCTTCCTCCAGAGAGCTGATGGCCATTGCTGCACACGAACATCAATCCCTTTCTGAAGTAGTGCTCCAGTACTTCCTTGGCTAGTAAATAAAAAGCAGAATTGCTTTTGGGGTTGAATGAAGTCACACAGAACCATACACTAAGGAGAGTGAAAAAAAGCCACAAACTGGAACTTAAAAGGGGAATGCAGCCAAGCATGGAATTCATCTACAAGCTTCCTGGAGCATTGACTTG
The DNA here is from genome assembly GCA_013397775.1 of Eulacestoma nigropectus. Classification (NCBI taxonomy): domain Eukaryota; kingdom Metazoa; phylum Chordata; class Aves; order Passeriformes; genus Eulacestoma; species Eulacestoma nigropectus. The sequence goes on from VZTE01002176.1 coordinate 49,150, forward strand.
CAGAGTAGATGACTTCACCTCATTAGCAAAAGTGTCCAAGTCAAGCTTCTTCAGAGTCAATAGCCAAAACCAGAAAATATTTGTCATTTGTTGTTTGCAGTCTTTCATAAATCTTCCTGGCTCTGAAATTGGGCAGCACTTAAAGGAATAAAGCAGTAATACTGGAGAATGGAGCCCCTTGTTGTGTCCCTTAATCCCATTAGGCAGAACAATGAAATCTGTAGCAGAACTGCAGCAGGATTTTAGCCGGATAAAGAGTTAGTTTGTTTTGATTTTCCCATGTTGCCACTGTGTAATCCCCTGTACTCTCTGTAGAATGATTTGAAGTCTGTTGTTTCCTCTCCAGCATTTGGGGCCAAGAGTTACATTAATGAAAAATGTAGCTCATATCTTCAGCCATGAAAGGTCACTGCCACCTGATGCTTCCTGTGATTTCTTTGAAATAAAATGGTTAAGGCTGCATTTCAGTCACCTCTAGTGTACACAACAGGGGGGAAAGTTAAATTTTAAGAGAATGCTCATTTTTCACACCTTAGAAAGGGAATTCTGGGAACCCGTAACTGGTTGCCCTTTTAAACTAAAGAAGCTTTGCAAGATTATCAATCAGACATATTGTAATAGAGCATAGGCAGACCTATAGGGATATTTAGCTATTGACTGGTTGGCTGTTGCATTCATATGAGTAACTAGGACTCTGTTTGCTGCTAATAATATGAAAGGTTACATGGAAAAATACACTAAATTTGAGTTGTTAAGTAATTTGGAGATTCTCTGTCTGGTCAATGCATTGATTTGGATGTAAATTGCTCATAGTTTGGTGTCCTTATTAGAGTTGCAGTGTTTAGGACAAAAATATCAATATTTTCACTAAATATTGTAAGTTAAGTTACTGTGCACTGTGTTCATTTTTATCTTTTTTTAGTATGTTGCATTTACAATTGCTCAGTACTTGAGGTTATAAAGTGGGCATTTTTGCATATTTTTGGTTCTGTATATTAAGGCATGGCTCAGTTTTATAATGCTCAACTTCCCAAGGTACTGCAGTCTCACAATGGCTTCAAAGGTTTTTATGAGTTCTCGGCACCTCTGAAAATCTGCTCATCCTGAATGTCTGCAACTACATTTTAATCAGCTATTTAGGCCTTTAGGGTCAGTGCACACACCACCTTATCCCTCCCCGAGGGGAACCACTTAGAGGTGTCTCCTGACTCCCTGTCTCCGAGGCAAGGAGGGATAACAATGAGATTGCCCATCCTCACTTTTTCCTCCTAGTATCTCAGTGTTTTGCAGAAAAGGGAAAAGATCTTCAATGCCAAGTTTTCCTGCAGACCCTGCTGCCAGAGAGAATGCATTTTTTTCTCTGGGATAAATTCTCCTCTCCAGTTCCGCACTTGTGCTTCCAGGCATGCAGTAACCATCTGCCCGAGTGCAGCCCTACAGCAGCAAACCTGTACAATGCAAATTGGAAATGCAGCAAAGCCTCCCAGAGACGGGAGTAAAAGGCCTTCTCCCTTGTCAGAGTCTGTCATAATAGCCAGTGTAATAGCCATTTGTCCCCTCGTAGCCTCATGTATAAAATGGGTATAAAACCTCATTCTCAAGATCTCAATTACACACATGCATTCGGATTTCCACAAAGCAGTCCGTTCTTTGCTTCCCCAGGCAGGGTGCATTTCTCAGCTGTTGATAGTGAGTGTAAAAGTATTCCTTGAGAGCTGAAAACATTTTCTGAACATGTCTTTACCAACCTCTTTTTGTACATATTGACATGGATCTATGCTCCTCTTGCTTCAACTAGTTTTATTCAGAGGATTAAGTACTGTATTTCTAAAATGCTCATATTAGTACTAGATGATGAAACAGCAAGATAGAGGAAGAAAAATAGAGAGGTCCAAGAGCTTACATCCAGGTAATTCTGCCACAGGTGCACTAGGCACAGTTTTGGTCAGATACAGCAAGATCTGATCACCAAGATGACCAGACCCTCCTCTGGAGAGCAGTGAGACTGTTTGGGCTGTTTAAATGGTTTTGCCAATACATAGGTCCAATGGTACAATGGAAATATTAAAAGAATGCTAGTTAAGCCACAGTTGGTTTATGAAGTGCATCGGTGGGATTCTGTAATAGGATCAACGTTCTGAAAATAACTCCAGCTGCAGCTCTGGACTACAGACACTCACCTGGCTGGGAAGGGCATTCCCCTCAATAGCAGAGTTCTGGCTGGGCTGCAGGCACAGAGCACACATGAGAACCTGGGCACACCACTGTCAAGCTGCTAGAGAAGATTGGTTTGAAAGACTTGCTTCATCCAGATTGACCTAGAAAATTAGGGAAATCATGTAAAGCAGTTGTTTGCCCACCTAAGCGTCCTTTTAACCACCCTGCTATCTGTTAGCTCTGTGCAAGGCTTGTCTGCGCTGGCATTGACTCAAGGAAGGAGAAGGCAGACATTCATTAAAAAATAACTTAGACTCACTTTAAATTCAACTCATACTTCCAGAGTGCAGTCCTGAGTTGGAAATACAGAATCAGCACTTGTGACACAAAATCAAGGAGATTTATTTTCCATGAGGAGCAGAGATGATGCTGTATTTTCACTTCTTCCCTGTGTCTATCAATCTCGAATTGTCTGAGACTCCCCAGCCCAGTAACTGATCAAGCTCAGAAGTGGCTCATTTTTCTGTAGGTCTATAGGTACATACAGAGCAGTGCTCTCAATTTCACATGAGGGGTTTTTTAAGCTGCATTTGAAGAAATTCATGAGTCACCAGGTGACACCCTTTGAACAATGAGAGCTTTATTTACCAGTAATGTAAAAATGTGGCCAAAGCTCATAAAATACACTCCACAGAAATCATCTGAAAAGGCAATAAAACACCTCTGCAATACATTTATTTTCTTGACTGTCTTTGTCTTTACATGCTTCAAAACAAAGGAGTCTTTTTTCATGCAGGTTACACTATTTTGGTCTTTGTGTCTGATTAGCCTCTTAACTGATGGACCTTGAGCTTTTTGGGTTTGGTTCAATCCTTTACAGAGAGATATGTTGACATGATGTCTGATATGGGCTTGAACTCCCAACTCCCACCATACTTCATCCTGTATTGAAGTCAAGGTTTTGATTCAAATCCATCTCTAATAAGACCCTATTAAAATTTGCAAGCACAGTGCATTTTTTAGTTGTTAGTCCTGTTTGGTTTTGTATTATTCTTCCCTCCCCACAAATTCCCAAATATGGTTTGCTGTTATATCTGCTAAAAAATTCAGCCACTGTAGATAATTCTTTCCCAAGTCATGGAGACCACAAGTGGGAGTTGTGCTTTAACCACTAAAGGGGTAATGGGGCACTGTTATAATACATGTTTTCATTGTGGCAAAAAGGAGAAACCATGGTTTAGTGATTTCACAATCTTGCAGTGATGTCAGACAGACAGATTACCATGCAAAATATCCCGCAAAATCCTGAAAGGAACTTGAACTCAGACTCAGTTTAAATTTCAACTAGATGAACCAGATGGAAAAGTCAAAGAAGATAAAAAAGGGAGGTTGGGAGTCAGGAGGGGGAGCAGAGGGACAGGATGCCAGCATATTACCTCCTAAATTGTTTCAGTTTGATTTCTGGCAGACAAAAGTTGAGTTTGTTATTGCATTTTCTAATATTCCAAGATTTGGGACATTTATCTTTGTTATTTTTCTGCATTTTTCATCACACTATCAGCAGAGTTGCCCCAATAGACTGTGTCTGGAAGCCAGCTGGCTCTGCTCCTGAGAGGAGACCCATCCCTCCCATTTCCAGGCACTCCCAAGCCACTGCAATCTTTCTTAACACTGGGGAGTATTACTCCCCATTAGGGTCATACATATATCTCTTTTTGGTTGAGCAAACATCCTCTCCAGGATGAAGAGGCTCAGAATAGAAGGATAATGGACAAGACCCTGGCACCTTTAAAGTCTGTGGAAATAATGCCACTCACTTCAGTGGGGCCAGCATTTTAGCCAGAGCCTTCCTTCAAAATCAGCATCTGTGTCACATCTTTAACTGGGCATTACGGAGAAATATCAAAAGGAGAGACATGCTCTTCCCTCAGCAGTGGTCCCTTCCTGAGCAAATGACAGGAGGGAAATTCCTGCTTATCTAAGGTTATTATCCATGGAGGCCCCTGATGGCAGAGCTGACTGAAGCACAGCTCAGAAAAGCAGTTACCAGCACTAATCAGTGGTGGGGCCACCAGGAGCTGTTTCAGAGCCTGAGACAAGGACAGCACTGCAGCCCTCCCCATCCCTGGCAGCCTCCAGCCAGTGCCTCACACCGCCCCTGCCCCTCTCTTTGAAGGGCAGAACTGCCCCCATGGCTCTGGCTCTGAGGGATCACAGCAGCAGGGAATATCTATAGGTCCCAGGAACCACTGCAGTTGAGCACAATCTTCCTCATGGCCCTCGCCATGAAGATGCAGCAGAGGTTTTCATCTTGGATGTAGCCTCTGACTGTCACAAACCACTCGAAGGGCTTTAAACTATTAAGCACCTGTACAGTTGGGCAGAATGAAACTCTCGAAAACCAGAGACTTCAGGAGATGTTTGATTTGGCTTCAAAACCTCTAGCCCATCTTTGGCTTCACTCAGCAAGCTTTTGAATGCTCCCACAAAGCAAAGCCCCAAGCCAGAGAACCAAACCAGTCAAGGGAATTAACTTAGGAGCAGCAGCAAGTGCCATTAGAGAATGTGTACGTGTTAAACAACAAGCACCACTAAATCCACAAATAGCTTTTATCCTATTTGCTGTATCTCATGCACACAAAGAAGTGTCTGCTTATTTGTTGCCTGGCTTGGTTTCTGCTTGGTTTTGTTTTTATAAAGGATTAAAAACAAATTCTAACTTTAGCTCGCTGAAAAAATAGGGTCACTATCTTCATTAATCACCATTGACAGCCCACTCCACCTTTGATCACAGCCAGGAGACTCGGAAGAATCACTGCAACACACCTGCCAATGACACTGCATTTCAGATTAGCAGTCTGGTGTAAAGAAAAATGTACCCCGAATTCAAAGCTGCTCTCAAGACTCACAACATAATGGGTGTGATGTTTTAAAGTTCACGAAATATTGAAAACAGATATTTTAAGTTGTCAAATTAATTGCTAAACTACTTTATGATAAGTATGGTTTCAAGCTTTGCTAACATTATAGAGGCCTTCTCTTCGCTCCTCCTTTCAGTGTCTTTGCAATTTGAGTTACCTCTTTTCCAAGAAGCAGGTGTCCAGCTCCCACTCCTCTAAAGTCTCCTGATCACCACATAATACCTGGTTATAGGATTAGCCCTACAGATAATCAGGCATTTCCCCTAGAACATTAGTCCCATTAATCTTATGGTGAAGGTCTATCTCCTGCAGAGTACTCAATTTGACTTGACGGCTCTTTTGCAAACGTTTTTTGTAAATAGGCAGGAACAAGAAAGGGAAAAGAGAAAGATTGCCACTGTCTCCTCTAACACCAGCGAGGCCACCAAGTGAAATTTGCAGATAGCAGGTTCATAAGGGAAACCAGTGCTGGAAGTTCACAGAATTAAGCTTTGGAGTACTTTTTTATGGGACGCTGAGAGTGCCTAAAATTTACACGAGCTTTACAAAAGGGATTAAATATATTCATTGGAAAAAAAAAATCCATGAAGAAATGTCAAACAAGATGTTCTTTTCACAGAGTGCACTGGTAGCCTGAGTATGCTAATTCTAAGAAAAAAAGAAGAGAAGCCTACGTTAATAGCAAGTTATCCTTCCTATGAACCTTAGTAGGTATTAGGGAAAAAATACCCAGAATGTATTCCTAATTTAACAGTATTTCATGCAGGTCTGGGCAAAAGGTAAAAAAAAAAGAATAGAATCTACATGATTAAGTATATTTGCTTTAAGAATAATTTAAGAGGTTAGGGCTCACATTAGTTTCTTGCATTTTCATATCTGAACACTTTAATTGCCCTTTTATTATATTTGTTCAATAATTTTTACATTCACCTTTAATTATATTTTTTTATTGCACGGGACTGGGATCAAATTTAGATGAACTGCTTTAAATGGGAAGGATTATAAATTCAGGCATATGGCTGGAACATTAAACTGAACATTGTTCCTTTAATATAGAAAAATACTGCCTGGAAAATCTATAAAATGCCAAGAGAGCCCTTTCTCAAGACAATCAGTCTGTGAGTCCTTAGAGGAGCCAGCAAGGAGGAGAACAGTGGGACCTAATCAACACATCACCAAGTATTTTGACCATCTTAACTGCCCAGGTTTGCCACATATTTCCCTGCTCCTCTTAGGGGAAAGCAAAACCCAAGATGAATCCCAGTCTTTTTAATGAGATGGATGGTAAATCTCCTTCAAATACAATTTTTGCTTTTGTGATATGCTGATAAACACGTGCTGCCTGTATCCAGTGAAGCTGCCCTATCAGAGGGTGATGTCTCAGAGAGGAAAAGCTTTGTAGCACTCTGGATGTAAACTACAACAATTTCACAGCTCTTAAAAGTTTCATGACTAGTTACGAGTCTTATTAATTAAACATGAACCATATTATTACAGCTCTTGTACCAATTAAGCACTGAATTGGTGCCCTGCTATACAGAGTGACAATGCTGTTGTCCTTTGGATCTTACATCAATGTTTTGACTTATTAGTTTGGGTGTTTAATCCAGATTTTCAAACATGGAATTAATAAAAACTGAAGGCTTCCATTATGTAGCCGTTGCAGTGGCCATACTTAGTAATTCAATCACTTCTCATGGGCTTGTACTAATTATATCAATTCAGTTTTATATAAATGCCTTTGAAAGATTTTGATTCAGAAGGGGGAAAAAAAAACCCACGACAAAAGAAGAATTTTATATTCACCTCGGTAATGTATTAAGCTCTCAATTTGACCAGCATTTTAACTGCCCTCTTTGAAATCAGCAACTTTTCATTTTCAACTTTACCCCAGATTCTTCTGCAAGGCATTTGAAGTTTCCTTCCTCCCGGAGGAGGTAGTGGGTTGGACATAAGATATTTGATCATTGATACGATAAAAGCATTAGTTTCAGCTGAATACATAAATTTGAAAAAAAAAAAGAAAAATGCAATTATTATTGTGTGGGCTCATATAATTAAAATTCCACAAGTAGCTCCTGGGGTCTAGACAGGAGTAGCTTCTGTAGACCTGATCTGGTATTTGCTCCCTGAAGTTATGACAATTTTCTATTTAGGTAGAAAATAATTTCTTTTCCAGTGAATTTCCTTTCAATATCTTTCAATATTGCTCCCACAACCAAGCCACCTGCTTTTTCTGTGTGAGATAGGAGAAGCGTGGCAGGCAGTGCTAGAGGGGTGCTCATGAAAGCTACAGTGGTATGAAGGACCCGTGACAGTCACACACCAACAAATTTTTCTGAGTGACCCTGAGAGCAGGGAAGAGTCAAAGCTAAACAATTAAGGTTGGTAGGTTGTGTGCTCCTAACCCAGCACAGCACACTGCATGGTGGCAGCCAGGGACAATAAAGGGAAATAAAAAAAATTAAAATAGCCAGAAACAGTACCTGGGGTGTCTGTCACAGCCACTCATGCTTTATCTGCTGGTGTGTGGAAACAGGTTTCATGGGCAATCCGTGCTTTCTGTCCCCCAAAATATTTTCCCTTTGCTGCACAGAGGAGAGAAATATGCAAATTTCCCTTGTGCCACTCCACCTAGAGGTCTTCTACTTGGAAAGAGCAGAGGAGACATCCTGCAGTGCTACCAAGCAAGAATGGCACACCACATATGCCCACAGCAGAAGCCCTGGGGTTTTCCCTTTCTCCAACTTCAGACGTTCTTGCCTTTCATGGTTTCTCTGCATAAGACAGAGATAAAAGGAGACTCTGAGGCAGTTTTGGTTCCGCAGAGGCCAAGAAAGAGCAAGAACATCCCTCTGCTTCTGCAAACAGAATACAATCCTGTTCGGCCTCTTTTCCCACTGTTTTCTTCACAATTGCTGGGATCTAACTGTGTTTTCAGCCCCAAAACAAGAAGAACTTTTGCTTATCAGATGAATCATTTTAAGGGTTGTACAAGGAATAACTGAAGTGCCTGTTCCCATAGTTTCCACAGGAGCACCAGTGCTATCACTTGACAAGGGGTTCACAAGAGACATAGGGATTGATTCTTCTTAATCGTATTTTTCCATACAAAGCCAGGACTAAAGACACCTATTCTTGTTTGGACAGGAAACTGGCCATGCAATCTAAAGAGGTAGCCACTGATATAAAGTCCTATTTCCTTCCCACTCCCCTGCTCCTGTGAGGGGTACAGCTCAACCAGAGCATAGACATGACTTTTCTCTTAGGCTGAGCTGGAAGTCCACCTCAGGAAAGACTCATAAATATCAAATTACCTACTGCCAACAACTGGGCTGGACTAAATATTACCTGCCACTTATATATATGCGCCGCTGGTCAAGCAAAAGGAATCCCTTCCACGGAATATTCGTACCAAGCCTGTCACAGCTACTGACCTAGTCCTCAGAAAAAGTTCTAACTATTGGCTATATTACATAGCATAAAAATTATTATCTCTTTAGGACGCGCAGCAATTCCCATCCTTGTACTGGCATTTAAAATGGCCAGGATAATCTGCAGCCATCCAATTGCCTTTGTCCGTGAGAGGTGACATGTCCTAAATATGCACAAGATTCCCTGCTTGACAGTCAGGGCAATTTGAGCAATGGAAGGACACTGGGAGAAGCAGCAGCAAGGATCACATATGTCCTCAGACTTCAACAAACACCAGGCCTGAACCCCAGGCAGGAATCAAGATTTTCAGAGGTTCAACAGATGAGCTAGTCCAGTATTTCTTCACTGCTTCAAACCCGGGAATCCTCTTCTGAAAATAATTAACAGGCCATCTTGCACAGGGCTGTCACAGCAGCTCATCAATCTATAACCAGTCAAGATCAACTGAACCTTTGAATATTTATTGATTACTCTTCTGTGACGAGTTCATTTGACATGTGTGTGGAAATGTCCACATATGTCTTCCCCTGTCCAGTCTGCAGCCATTCCCACAGAACACAGGTGGAGAAGCTCTGGTCCAATGCAGCTGAACTGCAAAGGAGAGTCAGCTGTACCTACGTGATCCCCGACAGCTGTTTTCCTGCAGCACCAAAAAAACCTGCTGGAAGTAAGAGTGTGAGTTGTCAGATTAGAAAGACTCAGGGTGCCTCTGTTGAGGAGATGAGAAATTTTAAATGCATTTTTTGGGAAGAGATCTCATTGTCCAATAAGGTACTCGAGGTACAATAACCAGGAGATTTTAATTTAAAGAAATAAAAGGAGGAAGACTGTTCCCTACCACACGGATATAAAAAAGACAATTTCACGTCTGGATGATTGACTCCAATTTACAACAATCTTGTAACAATAATCATTTCAATAATGTGGCTTGCCAAGGGTTTTAGGGCAGCTAACTGAATTATAGCAAATCTTTACAATTACAACGTTTGTAATGAACGCAGTTAGTGAAGCCTCAGCGGCCTTCCCTTATCATTTACCAGTGACTGATAGCTCGTTGGAGGAGGCCACCCTTCAGCAAAGAGCAGTGGAGCAGCACATAAACCAGCCAAGTCTCAGCTTGACAGCTTCGAGGAGACAGGGCTGCAGGGGTGGAGGGCACATGTGATGTGCAGAGGCTCCCCATGCCACTCCTCATCTTTCCTGCTAAGGACTGTCTGGAAACTGAAAGAGAGGAAATTTATATCAGATATTAGGAACAAATTCTTTAGTGTGAGGGTGGTGAGGCACTGGAACACGTTGCCCAGAGAAGTTGTGGATGCTCTGTCCCTGGAAGTGTTTAAGACCTGGCTGGGACCCTGGAGAGTATCCAAATTGCATCTTTTCGATATGACATAATTTCTCCCCTTTGTAAAAGTCAGCATTCCCCAGCAAGTCCAGTTTTTTCAACCTCAGTCAATTACAGTTCATGACTATAACAGAAAAACTAAAAAGCGATGAGAAATACATTTTGTCCATGACAAAAGTCGTCACAAGAGACTCAGGTGGCTCTTCCTTCCTGATCTCCACCATCATAACAAGCTGGAGAGTCAATGTCCCAGTCATGAGGCCGAGTTTTTTCTGTGAGAGAGCCCAGCACTTGTGGATGGATGACTTTGGCCAGCCCTCCTCACTCAGGCTGCTCACCAAGGCTTTTCTGAGCACACAGGCAAGATCTAATGTGGAAATCATCAAACCAAGTATGTAAATGTACATGTGCATTGCTGATATCCATACTGGAGCTTGTTAGTGAGATTCCTTCACAGTCTACAGAGACAAATAACAGCTTTGCCTTGTGCCGAGGTGACTTCTGAAAACTTGAGGGGTCTTGTCACCAAGAACTCTCTCCATTTGCTTTATAGTGAGGGTGGTTGAGGCTGAGGCCAATAACGACGGTGTGTGTGACACAGTCAAATGGTGTGAAACCCAACCCAGCAACCAAAATAAGTTCCTTGTCTGGCACACAAATGGCTGTTCAATGTACCCTAAGGTTCATGCCTGGCACCTTGCAGCTGCCCTGGCTGCCCCTTCCAGGTGTGGGAATGTGCTTGGCTACAAATGGACCACATGGATTTACTGCAGTAGTAAATTACACTCTGGGCTTCTGTCTGGAGCGCACGTGTTAATGCTGACTTCTGCAAGCAACCAGTGAGAGCACAGGCTGGTAGAGCCTCAGATTCACACTACACAGGTCAACCATCTTTTCGTTTGACACAACCTTCAGCAGTTCCAGCAGCAGCTGTAAATGCACACAGCTCTCATATGGTTTTCTTCATTGACCTAATGTGGGATGTGCGACTGTCTCTGAGACTTCTGAAACTGACAGTTGTCACTACATAAGTCAATAAACAATAAAAAAAAACCAAGTAGCAACTTCAGTGCTCTGTAGCAGTTCTGCACCTGGTCATCTCTGTGCACTTGTGCTTAACAGCACGAGTTATCTCCTTCTGAAATCAATGGGATTTTGTAACCTAGCAGTGGAAAATCATCATTTTCATCACCAGCAATGAAAGTCAATGGCTCAAAAATTCCTGGTATGCTGAGACCATCTTTTCTCCTGTTGATAAATAGTCTTTTCCTTTGTGTTTCTTTATCTCCTGACTTCCTCTGACAGCTACCTCTGATTCTGATACCCAACATTTCCTGGGAAAGCAGGCAACTTTTTCTGCTAGGTTTCTGCAGTACCTGACAGGGCAATGTTGATAATAATAAGGATTCATACCTTTCCAAAGGAGGCTCATAGTGACACAGAGATATCAGTGTCTTCCTGTAAGGAGCAAGGCTGAAAGACCTGAGTGTTCCGAGCTCCCAGCTCCAGGACTTGCTTTGTCACTTTGCAGTATTGATCATTATAAGCCTGGGATATTTATTGTGCTGCTCTGGTTTCTTTGCCGATTAGAGTTATAACTAATTCAGTCAGAAAAACCAATAGCCCACCTTAAAACTTTACTTTTCTGCCCTCATGACTTGACTCTGATGGTTCTTGGCAGACGACACTCCTCACACTCATTCTGCAGACAAAGCTTGGTTTTCTTAATGTCAGCACAGCGAGCCAAGGTAGTTCTGCATTGCGCAGATGTACAGCACCCGAGAGGGAGAGAACAAAGAGCTCCCTCACATTCGTGCGTGTTATACAACCATGGAAAGAAACAAAAATACATCCCCAATAAAAATTAGGAGGTCTTTTGTATCTGAATTATTCAAATGGGAGTTTGCTTTTAAGCCTCAAGCTCAAGGTAGTTTTCTTCCACAGCATGGCCTACATTCAGGATATTGAAAATATAACTATATATACAGCTGGATATATGGCTGTGCTGAACAAAGGGGAGAGCTGGCAAAGCCCTGCCACTGAATCTCCTGCCCCAATTAACCTCGCTCCTGCATGGTGCTATAATTGACTTCTGCTCTTTCTTAAATGCAGAAGCACTTATTCCATTGCTCCTGAGCTTAGCAAGCTACCAGCTGAGCCTTTTCTTTACCACCTCAGAGGAACAATGAGGCAGCGTGAGAGCTGCAGCTCAGCCCACGCCCTCCTCTCCCCCATGGTGTACCCACGTTTGGAAGAGAATGGCAGAGCCTATGTGGGGTGCGCTCTCAGAAGCAGAACCGACACTCTCAGCTGCCCTGTCCTAGTCACAAATGCATTTTGTTTTAGTAAGTTGTTGTGGAGAATATCTCAGTTGCCAGAAGAGAAGCAATGTGTTTGTCCAATAGGAAAAATCAAAACTCCAGTTCAAATTCTGAAAGACAAATATTATTCTTCCTCCCCCCCGTTAAAAACAGCTGCATTCTTCCAACCACTTCTGCTAAGAGAAATCAGACTTCCTACTCCAGTGGGCAGAAACCTCACCAGGCTTTGCTTGCTGGCAAATCCTCTGCAAGCTGAAGAAAACAAAATTTTGTTAATTTCGAGAAGTCAATGCATGCACACAGGGCTGACAAACACCTTTGCCACTGGGCGGGGGTACCTGTTGTGAAGAAGGGTACGAACTATCACTGCCAGACGAACTATTAAGGGCACCCACTGCAGGCCAGAGAGCACAAGGCAGGCCCTGGAATTGCTTCATTTTTTTTGTCCCTGTCAGAACAAAGGTGTTACCTACTCCAGGGCAAATGGGAGGAAAATATAGCATCTTCCCCAGCCTAGCCTCATACAGAAGCAGGGGTTAGCCCAATCCTGCACTTAAAACCCCAAGCTGGGACAGCAGAAAGTTGCAGTCTCTGATCTCTCTATAGAAAACACAAGCTGACAACAACTCAGCTACACAGAAGTTAACAAGAAGCAATGCCAGAGAGTTCAAAGGCAGAGAAACAGTCAAGGAAGGGATTTATTCCTCCAATGCCTTGGGCACTATTTTTGGATTAGAAACTCAGAGCTGAGGGTTTTTTGTTGAACTGAGTTATTTTTTGGTATTAGCCATGATTTTGTGACTGAGCTGTGACATCCTCTCTGGGAAAAAGGGACAAGGTTGTCCTGTCTTGGCTTTGTTTGGCATCTCTTCTGGCCATTCTATATGAATGTTCAGTCAAAGCAAATGCAGGTTGTATTTCTAAGACAAATATGCTTGGAGATCTGAAAAGTAAGCCAGTTTTTTCCAGCTAGGGGTTGTTAAAGTCCAGCCCATCAATCCAGTAATGGAGTTTGGTTCTTCACCAGCCCTCATATGTGTCAAAATCACCTGAAATATTTTGGAAAAGGATCATCTTCCTTCCTTCCTCAGATAGATTTTTCTTTTTTACCATAAGGATATTGCTAATTGACCGAGTAGGAAAGTAATTTAATAGCAAGAAAAAAAATGAAGCAAGTTTCGTTTTTAAAGTGATGCCATCAAATATTACAAGCTTTGCCACTTTTCTCTCCCTTGGTGAATACTGCTCTAGAGAGACAACTTCCCACATATCTGGTTAAGAAGTAACTCTTAAGCTTGTGGTACCACTCTTGTGGTAGCTCCACATGATTCATTTTAAGCATTTCACTTCCCCTCATTGACAATGTTATCTATCTGTTCACTGTGTTCAGAGAAAAGGTCTTAGCGTGCCCAAACTACATGCAAAAGGATCTTCAGAAGTTCTGTACATGTCAGAAGGGTCTTTTTACTCAGCAGGCTGCATTTTGGACACCAGGAGTATTTTAATAAAAGAATTTCTGTTCAGATCTCCTATACATAAAAAGAGCATTCCAGGGTGAAATACAACTAAACACCTCAAGTATCACTTTTCTAACATTATAGTTTTTTTAGGCATATTTTTCTAAATCTCATAATGAAACAACTTGAAGAAAATATAAAATAAAAGTACTATTTATTCTTTTGTCAAAGAGAAACTTCTGATCTTCAAAGCATGAAAAGATTCTTCTACATTTAGTCTACTAACTTGCATGCCTATCAGACTTTGAAAACTTCTGTACCACTTCATCATTTTCTTTTTTCTATAAGAGGAGCATTCAAGGAAAAAGTTCCTGATAGTCATGTTCAAAATATGCTCCTGCCTATTCTGTCAACATATTGGTTTTCAAAATTTGCTTATGACCAATAACACTGAGAACAGAGAACACAGAGAGTAACTCCTCAGAGGCCCTTCTTTTTTCTAGTGCAATAGAAGATGCTGAAGGATTTTACTTTACCCCATGCTCCATTTAAAAAATTAGTAAAATTAGTCTCACTATGTTTTTCCCGGAGACTTTCTAAGAAATCATTTTCACAGCCTTATAGAATATTTTGGCCTTTTTTTGCACTATTTCAGGTGACCCGTAAGAAGTTTGCTTTTCCCAAACTGTTTATCACGTGCTGTTTGTGGCTCTTCTTTACCTTCTTGTGCGATCTCCTGGGAGATGTGGAGCCTCTCTCAAACCCTCAGCTCCCCAGCCTGTGCCTCGTCAGGGGTTAGAAGTGAATAACGCTTCTGCCTAATCCCAGATTGGGCAGCCAGATGTCCTACAACGACTGTGAATTACTGATATCTGTCACAGGGACTGACAGGCAGCTGTGTGAGCATGAGTGATCACTCTGGAGCTGAGGGACCTTTTGCATTCAGCACCCGCAGCTCCCGCTCTGCAATGGTTGTTAAGACTTCCGACACAGATGCCAATTATGACAGGCAGTCAAACACTTGACCTCTACAGCTCTAAATTTTGTAGCTGATCACAGAGCAGCCAAATGGGTGATGACTTTTGGTCACATCAGCCTGGTCTGAATGTAAGGCCTTATGGCAGACTTGAGAACAGAAAGACCGTTTTCCATTACCAAAGCCATAAGGCTTGTTTGAAAATGTATTGACATTAGGAGGTAGGCTAAAATCAGCATTATATCTTTATGTTTTTATTAATAACTCAGAATTTCTTATCTAGAGCTTACATTATAAAAGTTTAGTCTTACAATTCAGGTCTAAGTTTTATAGATTAGATCTAGGAGTAGTTAATTTTTAGATATTCTTTAAAATAATTTCCTGTAAGACAAATAAATGCTACACATTACAAGCTGCCAAATGGATTCATCCCATATAAATGACCTCTCTGTCTAAGCCTTGGAAAGAGGAGACATGGACTGATATATACTTCTTGTGTAAAATAGCTTAGTCTTTATCCAAAGAGGTGTCTCTAACCCAAAGGTTAATACCAGAGGAAAAAGAGAATTGTTTAAAGAATATTCCTGATAGATATCAAGGAAATGGGCACTCTTGCAAAATTTCCAGGTGGGCAGACAAAGGAAGCAGAAGCTAAAAACAAGAATGTGTCGAGATGCATCTTTGGAACATCATTTATCCTGTTCACAACAACCTGCAGGAGTGAAAAGCTCATTACTGGTTACAAAATGCAAAACAGAGTTTAGGAATGAAACACAGCAGTTTTAAGGCCACATTTCTTAAAAATGCTTATGAAGTTATTTGCTGTGTATGTTTTAAGTGAGACACTTAAAGTGATCACTTTCGTGGGTGATGTTTCGTGGGTACAGCAAATCTGAAAGTCTGTCCTACATCCAGCCCTGGATCTGCAGTGCCTTTGACAGACAGGCACCTGCCACAGGCTGGGGTCATAAAATCCTAAATACACAAAATGAGTACACCTCTGGAGAAACTCAATCCTTAAGTAAATCATTGCACCTGAATTTTTATCCCCAGTTACAAGGATTACTATTTCAAATATTTTCCAGAATATGGATTCTGTAATTTGTGTGATAACAGAAATAAAGGCCAAAATGTCTACGAAATACACATTCAATGTCACTGAAGTGGTAGCATGATGTTAATAACGTGAGGGAATCTTGTCACTCTACAAAGTTCAGCAAGGCTGGCAGGACAGTACAGTCATGTTGAATTCCAGACACCATGGGCTAACACTGAAAGACAGAAGAAAATGCACTCTCAAGAGCATATATTTAATTTCAAGCACATCTTTATAGGAAGTGTTTGACGAACAACTATGAGGAGCTTAGGCTTTTTAAATGTAAAAGAATATAGTGACAGACATTAACTTGGAGAGCACAGATTCCTGAAAATTAAAAGTTTTTTTTCTCTCAGATGCAGAAACATTTGCTGAATAAATAAGCAGGAAAGAGAAGTTGATGGCATCTTTGAAGAAACCCATGTAATACATTAAGATATATGAAAAATCAAAGTAAGGGTTTTTATTTGGCACAGTAATGTACCCACTCTGCTGCCCAAGAGCATAAAGGCAGTGGCTGTGTCCCAGCATTCAGCTCCCCTCTGCCAGCCTCAGGACTAACTTCGTCGTGTAGTTCTGCAAAGTCTGGGGGTGGTTTTACTGGTTGTTTTTCCAGAATAAGAAAAAATAAAAATTATAATAAAAAAAATACATTAATAAGAGTATCTCACAGAAACAAGAACCCATTTAGGAGCTCTGCTAAGAATGCCAGCTCTTCCCCTGAGGTGTGGAAAACTGTGGCAATGGTAGACAGGAGAAATTATATAAAGGTGACACTGTTAAAGTAGATTGCTCTTTAATTGTCTGCCCTGGGCAAATAATATCATCTTTTTCCATTCTTCATTCTGCTTCTCCCCCACATCCCTGACACTAATGTAAAGTTTCGTGTTCTGACTATTAATAAACTGGTAATGTTGTAAAAATCTTACATCTAGCTGAATAATACTGAATTAACAGCTCAACCACTGATCAAATTTATTTCTGTGTAAAGGAAGAATATCTGCTTTGGTATCAGTAGCACTGTATTAGCTTAAACTTGAAGATCAGAGTCACTCTTAAGATTCCTGTCTAGGATAAAGCTTTTTTCCTCTCCTGTTCGTTTCTCTGTAGTCTGAGGCCAGTTTAATTTTCAATAGCCATATTGGTTAAAGAGTAGACTGCAGGCAAATTCCCACCAGTTTGACAGAAAGGTGAATTTCAAGGTGATGCAATCAAGCAACAAGAAAATATAACATGTTTTGAAACTTCTTCCCTAGGAGACATTTCAATTGAGTTAAGAGTAGTTCACACTGATTTAGCCTGAGAGGCAAAGAGCTTGCACACCTGTTACAAGGTTTGTCCTCAGCTCGAGGTCACAGCCCACCAGCTGAGGTGCAGGAATTAACTCAGCGCCCACACTCAGTCCTTTGGGCACAAAGGGGCAGCAGCTCCACAAACAAGTCCAGCCCAAATGTGAGCACCTGTCTGATCTTAGCTGAAGTCAATTCCTGCCTCACTGGACCTAACCCGGAATAATCCATTATCCCTCTGAAATATAAATACCTATACGAGCTTTGGGCTTTTTGACCAGATCAAATACACATTGATCCAAGTTGCATCAGTATAATTTACTTAAGTTTCCTCACTCGAACCACACTCCATATCCTAAGCTTAGGTGTTTTGCCCATGATCTCAGTGCAGATTTAAACAGCCTCTTGTTAACCAACATAAATGTTCTCTGCCTCACAGTGAGGCTCCCAGAAAACCTTATCATTCCTTTTATTGTGCCTGATCCTGGACCTGCTATGCATTTTTTTTGGCTCTCATGGCTGTGATGTGGGTGTGACACTGGGAGCACTCAGCAGCCTGCAGGATCAGCCTCCAGAGCCCTGATCATGGTGGATACAGAGAGACCCACACTCCCATCAACAGCACCATGGTCCCATGCTGACCAGTGCTTCTCCTGGCCTCAGAGGGAACTCTAGGAAAATATGGTTCATATTTTCAGTGTGTGCCTACAACTCATTCCCTACAGTTACACTTTTCCCTTGCTATATGCCTAAAATCAAAGCTTCACTTGCCTGCTGGGATCCAGCACACAGCAATGTCTTATTACTCCTCCTTTGAATATCCCCCTCCACTTGGTTCTCTGACATTTTTATTCAAACTCTTTTTTTTTCAGGCTTTAGCACCTTGATATCAACATTGTTTTGCATCCTCACTCTGGCCTCTGATTTTCTCATCACAGCAAATTTATTTTCTGTGCAGTGCACTCTAGGAACAGCTGCTGCTATTCCACCAGGATATTCTTTCCTCCCTCAGTCTGGCTGTTGGGAGGCTGCAGGTGTTCTCCAGCCCCACAGTTTCTGTCTGTGCTGATGGATGACCCAAAATTTCCTGGACATTCCCTGCATTCAGGTGTGCCCAGGGAAGTGTTTCTGCAGCCCACACCAGCCACAGGAGCACCTAAGAAAGGCTATTTGCACAACAGGGTTTCTAGGAAGCCTTCCTTCCTTTAAATTTCAGGGATCTCAACCTCTGCAGCAATGCTGCTGCTATAGTACTCCAGGTCTAAGTCTGCTTGGCTTTTACTACAGGTCCTGCCTTGTTCCCAGCTGTTACATACTGAGGAGAGCCTCTGCAAAGCCCACCCAGTGCCCCGCCAAATCACAGGAGGTGCTGGCTGGAGCTTGTCTCCAGGGGATGAGCTGGTCCCTGTGCCTCTCACAGGGGACACCTCCCATCTCCTCAGCACCCCAACCTTACATCTAGCTGCTGGCCTTCATGGGAGCAGGCAGGAATTTGAGATCAGCATTTCCTCACAAGTGGAAGGGTTTGCCAGTCAGCCTGAAACT
This sequence comes from Eulacestoma nigropectus, assembly GCA_013397775.1. NCBI lineage: Eukaryota > Metazoa > Chordata > Aves > Passeriformes > Eulacestoma > Eulacestoma nigropectus. Next base: position 67,692 of record VZTE01002176.1, read on the forward strand.
CTTTTGAAAACTAGACCAGTGTTCCGCGAAGACAGAATAAGCTTAATAAAACAGTCTCGGAACAAATTTATAAAAATGAAAAGGAAGCGCTCTCTCTCTCAGCTAACTGCATCCTGGCTGGGCTCCAGTTGCTGCTCTCTTTATTTCATCCAGCTGAAGTGCTGTCGGGGCCTGTCTCAGCTCCAAGAGCCACAGTCGGAGCCTGGAAAGCCTGAGCAGTTAATGTTGAACTCAAACACCTTCATTACTTTCCAGCTCCTTAGGCAAGGCACAGAACAGGGTTGCTGCCCTGGGGCTGCTCCCATTCCTGCAGAGCCCTTCTCTCTTTGCAGGCTGTACAGATGCAGACATCAAACAGAGTGTTACCTGCACATGATAAACTCAATCTTTAATCAAGAGATGCATTTTTACCATGCAAACTATGGGATTGTTACCTCTTACAACCTGCCTTTAGGCATGTGGATAACTCCTGACATGGGCCAGGCACATCCTGGCATCTCCATTTGTGTGGCCAGTGAACTCCAGGCCTTCCTGACCATAAACATAAGGAATAACAACTGGGTTAGCAATTTTCCCTGCAAGCAGCCCATGTACACTCTGTGGATGAGATGCTATCTGCACCCCAGCAGGGTGACATTTAATCCTAAATCCACTATGATGAAACATCTCTGCTGCCAAAAGAGGGTGTGCTTACCCTCCCTCTCCCCAGCAACACTTCTCCGCCCCTTTCCCTATAACCAGCACTGCTCTGACCCTGTGAGCAGTCAGCTCAGGCCAAGCAGCTCTGCAGTCTATGCTTCGCTTGCTGAAGTCCCTGAGCCAGCACATCGAGGGGTTGAACACACAGCAGTGCCTGTGCAAAGGCAGCAGCTGGAGCCAGAGGTCTCTGTGGACAAGGGGAAGGGGAGTGGGGCCACTGATTTCAGCAGCAGCCCATGGTCAAGTCCGCTTAACCACCCACTTCAGGCCCAGTCCTTACACCTGAAAGCTGCATTTTGTACAAACGCATAAAATCACCGCCACATGCTGTGCAAACAAAGGATGTGACTAAAGACACAACTGACAGTGGGGACTAACAGGAGGAGAGTGGAGGGCAAGTTCCTGATTTGACTGAACAAGTTCTGATGCCAGGCTTCACACCTTCACTGCTGAGTCCAAGGACATGTGGCATGCCAGCACTAAACCTTTAGCAATGCAAACCTTTATCGTGTGCACAGGCTGGACATTTATTAATTTCCCACACTAAATGTTGAGTTGGGCAATTCTACAGCTCCTTTGAGGCTCACCTTTCCATCACACCATGATGTCACATCACCATTCAATGCATCTCAAAGTTGCACCCTCTGCTCCACACACAGTCAGAAGCAACCCTCAAATGTATTTCAGACTACAGGTTTGTAAACTCACACATGGCATTGTTACAATAGATTATGAAACCACTCCCATGCCTGACTTCAGCAGTTTGGTTTTGGTGAGAACGGTGAGGGTTTTCTCGAGGAGCTGTTCTGTCATCTCTGTTACAGGGGTAGTGGCAAATGTCACTTGAGTCTTCACTCACCAGACAGCTGAAACTCAGCTTGATACTTGTGGACTTGCACTTTAAAGTGCTCGTTGCTCAACTGTTTCAACAATTTAGATAAGCTGGAAAAATGCATCAAAGACACACACCAGCCTTCTGGTAATGAATTTGCTTCAAGCCACTTGATGAAATACGGGGAGCAGCAGCTAAATCTAGCAATGACTGATGCCAAAAGCCACCACCAGTGGTGAAGACCTGTACTCAGCACAGTGTATTAAGTTTAGAAGCGAGCCTGAAACCTGCTGGGGAGACAGTGAGTAAAATGCTGGCATTTTACTTTATGAACCATGATTAGAGTGGAAGATATTGCCTTAATAAAATATGTTTTGTACCTACTCTTAGTAAATCACAGCGAAATCGACAGCCTATACAGCAGGAGAGGAAGACTAGAACTCAGCTTGCAAGCAGACTGAATTATTTCTCACTACAGATTTGAGGTTATTGGCAGACAGCCCATGTTGCCATTTACTCCTCATAGCAAGCATGTTTTAAAAAATATTTTCCATATAGACAGACACACTGTAGCCACTGGGACTCCAGAGAGCTGCATGTAGGCCCTCCTGCCCTTTGGAGGCTCCGGTTTGATTTCCAGGTAATACAAATCAGAACTGAAATTGCAATTATGTCTGTAGCAGAAAACTGCTGGTTTTTCTCCATGTGGCAAATAACCAAGAGAAGGGCAAAATGTTCCCAATGAAGGAGGAGATGCACACTGCTTTCTTTCCTCCCATGAGCTACAGAGAGTGCCTCTCACAGTCCTGAAATTTGCTTTGAATAGATGCTACTGTGTCTTTATCAGAATAACACCTTCATTCGTAACTGGGGAAATGTTAGGCAGAAAAATTGATAATTGTAATGCTTGCTTATACTTGATTATTATTTTTCTTGTTGTTGTCCTTCTCCCTTTTGTATTTTAGACAGGAATATCCCCATGTTTAAATGCCTCTTTGGTTGCTATTGAAATAACCAATGAAACATTTCCTCTCTCCCACCCCCCAAAAAATTTTACTCATTAAGACATCTTTTTACCATTTTCCTCAGGGAGAAGGAGCACTCTGTGGCCTATGCAGATGTATCACCTATGAGGTATTCTCAGCAATACATCATGACTGTGTGTTAGTCCCTCTTTAGACAGACCCTTAGGCTATTGCTTTTTTGCATGATCAAAATAGAATTGCACCCACTTCTAGGTTGCTAATTGATGCAAATTATACTGACATAGCTGGTGAATTTCCTGCTTTAAATTAGCAACCATTTCAATGGAAAAATCGTTTAAAAAGAAAAGGACTAAGTAAATAAAAATGCTGTTTGTTGTGACGTTGGCTAGGCTGAATCCGCTAATGCTTTTAAAGTACTTTTTTATTTATTTTCTTTTAATCAGCTCAGCTGAAATTCAGAGGCCACTGTTTTAACATTACCGTGTGATCTGGTTGGGTTTGTCCGAAACTGTTGCTGGACAAGAATTTGCACAGTTACAAAAACTATGGGTATATCAGTGCTCAGGATGGAGGGAGAGAGGAAAAGGGGAGGGAAGAGGGGAGGCAGGGAGGGAAGGAGACAAGGTATTTTATTACAGACGGCCAACATACCCACATTCAACACTAGGATTAGTCAGAACTTCCTTCTCTTCTTGCATTTTTTCATGTAATTAGCAGACTGCTTTTCAGAAGCCAATAACTCAGAGGGAAGATCCAGAAAAACGTGTCTGTTTTAATAACTATTTTCTTCTGACTCTCCCAAAATATTCTTCTTTCCGTTTGCCAAACAGATTTCTAGCAACAGCCTCCCTTTCCCGCTCTTCCTCACACTAACTCCATTATTTCCAAAGCCATTTTAGCAAAGAACTGGGTTGAATTTTTGTAAAAGCCATGAATGGAGAGCCTTGACCATCTCTAGACCTCTTCACAACACAGGCATGAACTGTAGGTCAGCTCTGAGCAGTAACCAAAATTCACTGCACAAAAGGGAGGTGCTGAGGAAACCTGTAACCAAAGCATTTAAAATGATGAATAGTTCCTCATCCAGTCTTTTGTAGGAAGAATGTGCAGTCAGGACAGGTACAGCCCAGAGCAAGAAGCTGCACCACTACCAGAGATGAATGGCTTTGGGTGAGAGATCTGCTTCCTGCCAGTTCCAGGGCTGATGGTGAGTGCAGCCTCGGGAAGGCAGCAAGGATTGCTGTCCCAGGGAGCCTGCAGGAACAATGGAGGGTGAGGTGCACTCTGAGGAACACTGTTAGTCTCTCACTCCAATCCACGGCCTAGAGAATCACAGAATCATTTAGGCTGGAAAAACCCTCTAAGATCATCAAGTCCAGCTATTAACCCAGAACTGGCAAGTCCACCACTAAACCATGTCCCTAAGCACCACATCTTCACTTTTTCTTAAATACCTCCAGGGATGGTGCCTCAGCCACTTCCCTGGGCAGCCTGTTAGAAGCTGGCAAGTGCTCCAGTGTTGCCTAAAAATAGATGAAACGTGTAAATGTCTCCTTCAAAAGAAGTGCCTACAGTGCTCATGGGATGGGCACTTCTCTTGGAAAACTCTTGTCACTCTTTCCTTACTCAAAACACTTTCTCTTTGAAGTTCACACATTGCATGCCAGCATGGGAGTGTCTTCTAATCTAATGTTAGCAGGAGAAAAAAAAAAATTATCCTAAATCTCATGATGCAATTGTGATTCCCCTGGGAAAACAGGCAATCTTGTAGCTGTAAACTTCCTCTTCACCACACTCAAGTTGTGCCCTTTACTCTCTGGGTTCTTTAATCTCTGCAATAGACTTTTGACTAATATAACATTTTAAGAGCTTTGGAGCGGGGATCACAGCAATTTCCTGGAGCTAGGATGAGATTACAACATTCAAAGATGCGATATGTTAATAAAAACAAATTAATCTGCTACAACACAAGGAATGTCTTGAAGCATATTTATTAATTCCACTGGGATTATATGAACTGCTCAGATCCTTAGGAATTTCTTGTATTGTGCTGTAACTTATGCTAGAGAGACTAGACCTGGTACCAGCCTGCTTATCTGTCTCTGAACAGGTCAAGGATTAAGTGTTATCAGTGCACTAACAGACTTGCCTGGAGAGAACAAGGGTAAATACATCATCAATAAAGGCAACCTTGCTAAAGTTGAAAACTGTTGGGTTTCTAAAATCTTTTGCAGAGTATGTTGAGTACATTGGCTCTCAGCATCATGTACGTCTGAAGAGAGAAAATGTAGCTCTACAGTGGTTTCCCAACTGGAGTTCTCGGTGAGATGAGAGCACAGGGAGTGCTTTACCTGGAGTAAACCTGCTCAGCTGGTGAGGCCATGGGCAGCTGGGCTGGAGCATCTCCCCTCCATGGGAGGGTGTGAGAGGGAGCTTGTGCCTAGCAGGGACAGCAGAGAGGCCAGGCTGGTATGCAGTGTCAGACTCTGTTTATCTCTGGGCTGTTCCTGGGATTTGGTGGCAAGAAATCAAACAGGACTGCTCCGTGAAGGTCCTACAGGGGGATTTCCACCGGAGTTGTGTGGATATAAAGACCTGTACGGCTTAAAAAAATATTTAAACTGTCTTAAGTCTTCCCTGCTCTGTTGTCTGACCCCCCAAGACCCTGCTTGGCCTCTTGTGACCACACCTCCACGAGCACCTGTGACCACCCTTGTTTGGCTTCCAGATCCTGGGGGATGGCTGTGATTAGCACTTCCTTAGGCTGTTGCACTTTTACCCCCTGTTTATCCGTGACAATAATGTGTGCCTGGTCTACATCCTCTGCCTTTTCTGCTTTTATAACTGCACTATAAATTGAGTGATTCCTGCAACTACCTAAACCTAGGGTGCTGGGGATGGCTAATATTCAAGCGTGCTGATGAGCCACATGGCTTTGGTACCCATCTATCCAAATATTCATGCCTTGCTCACCAAGTGCAAGAAAGTTTTATTCACATAGAAAAAAGGTTTGTTTAACCTGAATAATGTCACTTAATGCTGACACCAGAAAGTCAGAAACCAGCACATCAGCAGGTTTCTTTTATAATCTCTTGAGGTTCTACATCAGCTGTTCTCTGCCCAGCTTGAATGTCTATTTCCCTCATCACAAATGATTGCTGATTTATTGTCAAGGGTAAAATTACCTACTCTAAATCCTCGCTAACTACTTCACTTACAAAAAATGATGAAGAAAGAAAACTAGGCGGGGTTTTTTTGTTCCTCCAGGATTTTACTGGGCTAATGTCCTCAACCACTAATTGAGGCTAAGGGAAATTGGATCACAAAAACCTATATTAAAGTAACATTAAGAATCTGAATTGAAGATGCAAAAGTGATGAATTTCAAAGATGGATCTGAAATTCCCACTGAGCAGCCTCTCCTTACTGCACTCTTAAGCGTGGAGACTTCACAAAACAGAAGTGTTCTGCCTGCAGATCGGAGACCCACGGGCTCTGTCAGTACTGGGAAACCAAACTGGGCCATGGGCTGGGCTCAAACACCACCTGTGAATGTCCACAGTGTTTACATCGTAGTGCACCTCAGTGTGGTTTAGATTCATGTCCCTGACTCTGCCATGTGGGGTCTGTCATATATGAAATTAGGTAATTGGCTTTTACATATAAAAATCATCTTATAACCAAGTTAATAGTTGTTGAAGTTGTTAAGATAGTTAAATTGTTAAACCCCCCCTCTGTAAACCAATGTCCCTCCCCAGCAAATGATCCATTGGTGAAAGGGACTTGTGATGGACTTTGGAATTCACCAATCATCTTGTGCCGTGGGGCAGGACCGTGGTGGGTTCTGGGAAGAGCTAAGAGGGTATAAAAGTAAGATCCCAGAGCTCTTCCCCCTCTCTCTCTCTCCCCCACGGGCCCAGCTTGTGAAGATCTCCCTGCAGCTGAAAAGCATTGCGTAAGGGGGGGGGGAAGGGCCTATCCCTATTGAGGGACCTCGTGGTATTCCTTTTTTTTTTTTCTCTCTCTTTCTCTCTTTCTCCTGTTTTTTCATTTTAAGCGAACCTTACCTCAGATTAGCTGAGGTAAAGCCAGTGCATGAAGATTTCTGCTGTGGGTACATAGCCAATTTGGCTCCAAGGGTCTCTAATCCTGCATTCCCGGGGTGGTTTTTTTTATGGTTTTAAGAATTCAGATGCTGTTATTTTCTAAATTATTTTTGTAATAAACAAACTTTTTTTTTATTAAAATAAGAGTTGTTATCATTTTTAACAGGTCTGTGCATGGTCCAGCACTGAGCCCTGGCTGCCCTCATTTGGCTGCATGGGCAAGGACTCCCTCTCCCTGGGAGAAGAAAACACAGTAGTGTGGGAGCAGGTAGGGGGAAAGAGCTTGCTTCTGTCTGTTTTCTTTCTTAAAACAGTCATATCTGTTTAGTAATTTTATAATGATAAGAATGAAAGGCTCATTAGGTGACAGCACCTTACACTTTGAATTTTGCATCTGAAATTCCTTTCATTTTTCTCCCTCCTGTCCTTTCTGCTTTGGATTGAGCTGTATCCTCAGTGCATCCTTCCACTCCTCTCGGCCTGTCAAGAAACTTAACTGAGTCTGACTGCGCTCAGATCAAGCACAGCTCCTCAAGGGAACTGCACAACCCAAATAAAATTAAATGTAGGGATTAAGATGAGTAGGGGAGGATGTGATTAACACAATCAATTAACCCAAGTTCTCCTGTGTGGAATGAGACCTACCGCATCCATGGTAAATTCTCATTAGGTTACTAATTTTGTCATGGATGAACATAGAGATAATCCAACTTTTTTGCAGTTCCTTTTGGTAGTGGATGTTCATGAGACATCAGTGAAAACGTGCACAGCCACGCTGACCTTGGTGCTCTTGCACTTAAGTGGCCAAGTGCTCTGGCAGACAAGGGAGCTGATTTGTCCTGTGACAAGACCGGCAGCTGAGTTAGGGTACTCACATTCCCACACCTGGAGAAGTCTGTCTGTGCAGATTGAGCATCCTGCATGTTTGTGGGGGGGAAAAGGGAGGATGGGGAGCAAGAAACACGCCATCTCCTGTTTTAAATATACATCAGTCCTAGAATGAGGAGATGGTTCAACAAACACCGAGTGTGGAGCACCCAGAGCCATCCTCAGGACAGATCTCTGCCTCTGGCAGTGGCCTGCAGGGACAGTAAACATTGTTTATTTCAACATTGATGTATTCTAGAGAGGACTAAAAAAAACACTTCAATAAGCCATTCACAGACCTCTGGCACAGGGGAACATGGAAGCGGAGGCGTTTAGGAATGACAAGAGGCAGTCCCAAACACCTTCCTGGCTCCTCTCAGTCCCTGGCCCCTTGCACTTTCCCATTGTTCCATCCTTCCTTGCGGTCTATTCCTTCAAACCCCTGGTTTTCCTGTTGCCCCTGCTCTCAGCACCAGTTCTGCTCCTCTCTTCCCAATCCTGGTTGTCCTTTTGTTCTCATCCAGCCACTGCTGCCCTGAGGAGCTGGCGGTCCCATTTCAGCTGCTCCTGTGCTGCCTGTAGTGCCCAGCAGTGTGAGTGTGAGTGCACGTGTGGGTGCACGAATGATCCATGTGCACACACCGTGCTCCAGCTGTGAGCAGCTGTGCAGTGCAGCAGCCTGCATTACATCAAACGATTCCAAAATAGACAAAATGAGTTCCTCCCTCTCTGACAAAACCTAGAGAATTTTATTTCTTTCCTCATCTACTCTCTCAAAAAGACACAGAGGTGGTGCTCTAGGGCTTTTAAAATTATATGACAGTTAGCAGCTTAAATAAATAACATTTACTGTAATTGCAAGTTCCTGAGGAGCCTCCTCACTTCCAGCACCCAGCAGACCCCAAATGAGCGAGGTCCTGATTGCCTGAGCAAGGGTTGCTCCAGAGGTTGCCCTCACAAGGCTGAGGAACCAGCAGGTGCTGCAGGAGCAAGACGTGGGGTTTCAGTCCTGATTAACTTTACAAAGGGCCATTTCTGAGCCGTGACAGTCCCTGCCCAGGCAGCTGCTTTCCATCCCACAGTATTTCAGCTATGCCAGGTATGTGATAACACTTAAAATTAACGCCAGTTCCAGAGTCATTCACAGGGTTAGACATATTCATTTCTGTAAATTGAGATCTTATTAAAACTCGAGTGCGTTAGGAAATACTTTGAGCACACGGTGTAAAAGAGCCAGTCTCTCCAGAAGGACTGAAGGGAGGTTAAAAGCCATTCTTTCACAGAAGCATGGAGATGCATCAAAGGGGGACAAGGCTGTTTTTCTGCTCTTTTTGTTTGTATAAAAGCTGTTTGGCATCTATATTGTGTATGTTTGTTTGGCAATAGTCTGCCATATGGCTTTTCTCTTTTCTTCCAACTGCAGCTCTATGTTTTCTAAGAAACATAAATCAAAATGACAGGTAAAATAACTGAACTTTTGTCAAAAATAGATGCACCCCTAGTGTTTTAAGAGCATGTGGATATAGCATGCACACATTGTGTTTTGGAGAGGATTTGGAGAGGGACAAATTTACTTCCACCCCTCCAAAGCATGGTAAACTCCTGTTTCTGTACCCAGGATGCAGGTTTCCTTCTTTCTTTCACTTCCTTTCCTTCCAAAACGTCCGTCTTTTTAGGTGAGTGTCCAAAACACCAACCTTCTTATCTGCTCAAAAAGAAAGGAGTTAAAAGATTTTATCAAAATCTCTCTTCCTTCCTTTCTTGTGTTTGTTTTGATTTGTTCCATTTCCCTTTAAGATAAGCCAACTTCGCTGTTCCAGACAGTCCTCCTTATGAAAACAGCTTAAAATATTTTCCTCAATGAAACCTGGACACCTGCCTTATTTCAGTAATCTCTCAGTGCTTTCAGTGAAGCAGATGCTGTTGAGTCAGACCTGCAGAAATTGTACTCTTCCTAGTCATTTTCGTTATTTAGAGTCTCCCTTAAAAAAATAATACTCTTCATCTGTATATCACCTTATTCTCTAAGAGGGTTGGAAGAGGTCACTGAAAAGAAAGCAGTGCACAACATCTGGAGGCTGCTGAGCCTGCTCTGCCCAACCTCCTCCCCGGGCTGGAGTCAGCTGTGCATCCTGCTGACTCAGACCCACCACGTTTTCAGAGGAGTAAAATACAACTGAAAAAGTGCTAAAGTAAGAGTTCAGCTATAATTAAATTTTTCCAGCTATGCCTAAACGAGTTCAAAATACCTTTTCCAGAAATCACTGTTCCTATAAAACGAGATTTTTTTCTTTTCAGATCAAAGAATAGTTTTAATAAATGAGGACATCTGTGGAAGCAGTTCTTACTAAAGACAGTGATTAAATTGCTTCAGTTTCTAACCTGATCCCCCTGACTTTTGAGAAGCATTTCCTGTGCAGGTGCTGGCAGCAGCCCACCCCTCGTGGGGTTTCCCTGCTGTGCAGGAACCCCAGGTCAGATCCCATTAGCACCGCCCAGCAGCACTGAGGGGGTGACCAGGGTTGTGATCACCTGAAAAAGCAGCAGATGAAGTCAGTGCCTGCTTTGTACTTGTCTGTTGAATTATTGATATCAAAGGTCATGCAGCTTCAGAAAACACCAAAATGTGGCATCCTTGCTCCTTCAGAGCTCTCTCAGCCAATTCCACTCAGCTTTCTCCATCACAATGGAGGCTCTTCCCCCAGCCACCGAGCTCCTGGAGCTGCTGGGGGAAGCACACAGCAGCATTTTTCTCCACAGCTGTATGCAATGCCTGTGCTGCAAACACCAAAGCCCAGGCTTCAAGCTGAGATATTTCTGGGGAGGTTTCAAAGAGGCTGCTGGCTGCTGTGCAAAGTGACCGAGGTGTCTCTGGTGCAATTATCTCAGCCAGCTGTTTTCCCAGACATGTTTTGTAAAATCATTGAGATTTCTATTGACCTCCAGCAACACAAATAATTTTTCCTCTGTTTTATCAAATTTACCGTGTGAATATAAATGGCATGAACAACATGCAAATGATTACAAAGGGAGTTGTAAGGACTTAAGGAATCTCAAAACACTGTCAAGGCCACAAGAGGCACTTGCCGTAAGAGAAGCCACCACAGAGAGAACTTGAAATAAGCACAGAAGGAAGGAATTTGCAACAGGAGGGCACTAATTCCAGGCCTGGTGAGGCAAATCTGGGTAACCTCCTGGCTACTGCACCTGGACAAAAATTCCTACTATGACAAACTGTGGGAAAGAAAACATCTGCTTACACCCATGCCATCCCAAGTTACAGGAGTAGCACCTACTCCCTGTAGATACCCAGAATTTGGAGTATATAAAGGTGATAGCCCAGAAGAACAACTTTGGGACCCCCATCACCAAAAACCAGGGTGAAGAAGGACCAGTGGGACACCACGGGATCCACAGGGTGGTGGTATCTTTCTGCTTAATCTGTCTCTCTCTCACTCTCTTTGACCCCTTTCCTATTTCTTTCTCTCTCTCTACCTCATATTTTATTGTTAAATAAAATCTCTACTATTGACTTCAGCAAATGGTCTCGTTTGCACCTTGATTCAGGCAGAGACACCTCTTAAAAACTGGATCATAACAGGAATCTCTGTCCTATTGGCATCACTTCAACAGAGTCAGAAGAAAATCTCAACATAAGCATTTTCTCAGGTGTTCAAAAAGCTATATTAGGAATATGGCCTCAGAGGATTAAAATAAATAATTCTGTTTTATTTCAAGTGTGACAATTTTTTTTATAATTGTTCCTACTGCTTATTACTGACCCAAAACTCAAGGCAGATTAAAATATCAAGAGACAGGCCCATATGGCAAACATTCATGGTTATGCTAAGCATTAACTGGATGAATGAGCAGAGGGGAAGAAGAAGAGCTGTACATTCCAACACTGAAAAAGACATTGGGCATATTCTCTGGGTTGAGAGGAGGGAGGAACATGATGAAAAGGGTGAACTGAGAATCAAAGAATCATAGGATGGCCTGGGTTGGAAGAGACATCAAAGGTCATCTACTTCAACTTCCCTGCCATGGGCAGGGACACCTTCCACTGGCCCGGAAGGCAAGAGCTGAGTTGGGATTTTCTCTTCTACCTTCTGTTTTTCAATGAAGAAGAAGAGGGGTCGGGGAGAGGGGCTGTGCAAAGAGACAGGGCAGTTGAATCCCACGTGTGCCCCAAAACACCAAGTTGGAGAAGCAAGTCTCCAGCTCCAGAAAGCAAACAAAGTTTCCAGGACACAGAAGTCTATGAGGCAGGTTCTCGAGGGCTGAGTGGGGTTCCAGCCTCAGCTCCTTGAAGGCTGAAACCCCCAGTTCCTCCATCCAGTGCTCCTGTGCCCACCCTGGGTTGGGTGGGAACACCTCAGCAGAGGAAGATGCACCTTGCACAGCTGCAGCACATCTGGGCAGCAGGCTCCTCCAGGCATGCTTAGCTTTGTTCACCTACAGCAAAAGCCCTAAAGGCTTTAAAACGGTTAAGCTGCATTTTTTTCTCATGTTTGAATCACGCTCTATTTCTCCATGCCTTATGTTAATGATGAGGTGGCTGGCCAGCAACACAATCCTGCCCAGGCAAACTCTTAAAAACCATGATCGTGTTTGCCTACAGTTTGGCTTGCAGAGATAAAATAATGTAATAATAAATCCTCCTCCCCGTCACTGAGGAGCTTTGGTTTTCCAAAATTAAATAACTTGGTGGATTGTGGCAGTGCACAATTTACCCTTTCAGCATGTGAGTCACAATCCACTTTAATTACTTAAGTAATTCAGTCCCCAAGCCTCGTTTACAGTGGGCACACAGTGCTTGGCATCCAGCCTGTGATTCGTAGACACATCTGAATCTCCCACATGCGTGCAGTGCTCCCCTACATTAAACTTTATATATTCCTGCACTCCTTCCAGGACTTATATATTATTTACATCATCTGGATTGCAAACATACCAGAAGAGCACTGGAGTTTTCTCTGGAGTTCAGCAGCCTTTTCATGTTCCTCCTGCCTGAAAGTATATTAAACATTCCTGCTTCATCCTGTACCTCTGCTTTACTGACTACACAGCCTGTTTTATGCAGGGCAGTGCTCCCCTTCTATGTAGGTGAAGGTTTGTTTACTCACACAATGCAGCTGAAAGGGCAGCTGTAATGACTGGGAGAAACAGCAGAAGGAATCAGGCAATAGCAGTATTTCCTTCTCTGAACATTTGAAAGGGTTTGGCTAGAAGTGAAGGAGAACTAAGAAGCAAAAATTAGATGGGCTCACCAGCATGGAAACAAGCTGGGATTGCCCCTGCAGTTGTGGCAACTGGTAGGATGGAACATGGAGAAAGATGAGGAAGGCAGCCCTGCAGAGCTCCCATGTGCATGGCTGCTCTGCAAACTACCTCTCCTCAACTGCCTCGAGTTCTGGGAAATTGTTTATGTGGCTTTTGGAGCCTTTGTTCTCAAATTGATCCTTTGCTGCTTCAGATATTGATCAGCTTACAAGATTCTCTGGGCAAACACAAGAGGAAAAATATTGTTTGGGAGACAAATGGAATATTGCAGAAAGTAATGTTTCTAGAACACACATTAGAACCAGATGTTCCACTCAAAAGTATTTGTGGTCAGGGACTATGCCGAGAAACTAACTGCTATAAAGAGAAAAACCCGGAATTACAGAACACTGGATACAAGAAAAAGTTACACCAAGAGAAAAAAATACTGCAGAAGGATATATTAGGTGTCTTACAGTCTGACAAGTCTAATTACAGGTTACTACCCAAGCCAGAAAAGGGTTGGATCCAGCTCCCACCTCTTCCACAGATGTACTGCTGGATTTTGACCAAACCACGCAGGCTTCACTTCAGTGTTGACTAAGGACTCGAGGGCTTTGCTGCACTGAGGGGTTTTATTTTCCTCTCTCTCTGTGCCTTACTCATAAGAACTGGATGCAGCCCAGGGAAGCCAAGTCCTGGGAGGGCTGGCTGGAGAAGTGTTGGCATGGCAAGGTCTGCATGGCCCTTTCTCCAGGGCACCACACAGAGAGTGAGGAGGAGGAGGAAGGTGGCTGTCAGTTCCTCAGGGCCTTTCCCATCCCAGCAGACTCTTCCTGGGGCAATGATCCCTTTGTAAATGGGGACTGGGCTGTTTCTCTGCCATTTTGAAGAGCTTCAAGGGACAAACACTGATACACTTGGGTCTCCCACGTGACACAGTGACGAAGATGTGGAAAAGCACACAAATAAAAGTAAATACATCAGTCATGTATTTTAAAAGCATAACAGAAGAACACAGTTGTCACACCAAAGAGCAAAGCTTCACCTGGCTCCATGCCCCGAGTGTGGTCAGAAGGGAATGCTCAGGTGAAGCACACGAGAAGCAATGCAGGCACTGAGTGACCCTCCCCTCTCTCACAGCTTCTGGTGACATAGGGACTTCTGGAGTTTCATCCTGGACATAATTTTGAGCAGAAACTGATGGCCCTATCCCCTGCCAAATTGCCCCATCAGCTTTTGAACCCATTTGTTATTTTGGTCTTCATAATATCCCATGGCCATGACTTGCACAACTTCACCACACGCTGGGTGGTGAAGTGTTCCCTTTTTAAATGCCCAGCTGATTTCATCAGCCCTCATTCTTATATTGTCAGGGATGATAATTAATCTCTTTCCTCAACTACCCATTACCATTCATGACGTTATCAGGCTTCATCTCTTCCCCAAGCTGAAAATACCCAGTATATTTTGCTTTTCCTCAAACAAAAGTCACTCCATTCACTGAGCCTGCCTCCCCCTTTCTCTGGGGCGCTTTCAGCTCTCCATTCCAAGCTGTGGTGATGAGTTCACTGCATAATATTCAGGATAAAGATACATCATGAATTTATGTGGTAGCATAACTAATTTTTTCTGTTTGTTCTCTATTCTTTCCCTAACAATTTCTAACAATCTTTTTGACCACCGCTGAGCAATGAACTGATTTTCACAGGGACTTGTCGGTAATGACTCCCAAATCTCTTTCCTGAACATCAGAAGCTAATTTAGAAACTGTCATTCTGTGTCATCCTGGAGTGCTTTTTTCCCCCATATGCATCACTTTGCATCTATCGACATTGAATTTCTTCTATCATTTTATTGCCCAATCACTAAGCATTGTAAGATCCTTCTCTAAAGGTGAAAATCAGAAAATTGATAGTGAAATTAGGCCAATTTCATGTTAAATGTATTTGTAATTTCATGGGAAGCACAGTCAATATGTGAAGAATGCAACTCGGAGAAAAACATACCTCCTGCTGCCAAAAAGTCCTGGGAAGTTAATTTCGTGGAGGATTTGACTTTTAGAAAAAATAAATTCTTTCCTCATTTGTGTGTGGCTGAAGGAATTACACCTTTCCAGTCTAAACTTCGATTCTGAGATATCTACCATGCAGAGAACGCTGAATTTGCCAACCAGGCAATGTCTAGGGGGGACCAGCTAAGCCTGAGCAATTCAGAAAGTACTGACATCCCAGTCAGGATAGCTATGCCCTGACAAGGCTCTGCCAGGTCTGCCAGGGTTGTGGCTTGGTGTCCTGACACCCTGGTGCAGGTGCACCTCCTGCTTTGTTGTTTGCAGTTCCCTGGAAGTATATTTTGAAAATTACTGTCATTAATAGCTTTCTCTAATGATTTTCAAGTCATCTGTACAGGCCATCTACACCTCCCAGCAGTTATCTGTGTCACTAAAAGGCACGTCCCCCTTGGAGAAGAACAAAAACGTTCTCTCTGCACAACGAGAGAGATGAACAGGACTTGTTTTCACTGTAACAAGCGAGTTTAATTGTGCACAAGGTAAACCAGACCTGACACTTGTGTGTGGGTGCCTACATAAGCTGTGAGGTAGCTCTGGTTGTAGATTTGCAGGAATAAATCCTGCCCAGGATTTATTTAGTCCAAGACAGGACTTGGGAAAGATTTGATGCTGCCTCCTGTCCTTCTCAGGCAAAATGCTTCAAGCTGCCACAGGTTTCCTTCCTGCCTTCCTGCCTTCCCTCCTGCCTTCCCTCCACCATCTCTCCTCATTGCCTTGACTCTAGGAACCTTAATTAAGCAAAAGAACAGACCTTTGCTTTAGCACACACAGTCTTTTTCCCATGTTAAATGAGAGTTTGCTGCATCCAGTGTCATCACAATTCTGAAATTCCACATGGAGCACTTTTCACTGAGCTGCATTCAATTATTTATTCAGGCTCTGGTTTTGTCCCCACTGAATGCAAGAGCACTGACTTCAACACAAGGAGTAGCAGGCATACAGCTGGAAAGAGGAAAAATGTGAATTAAAAGTCATTTAATCTCATTTAATCACATTTCCTCTCCTCCTTGACCAAAAGATTTAGAAAATAAATAAACTCTCTGAAAAGGAAAACTATTAAGTAAGTTTCAAAGTCAAGTTCATGCCAACTAATATTATCTATTTCAGGACTTCCTGCCCTGCTTATCTCCTTTTAATTAACCTATTTCTGACCTGGACCATGTGTTTGCCTGGCAGACACAGTCCCATTTCTGAAATTGCTCTTGGCTCAATAAAAGAGTCTGTAGTAGTGTTTGTGATCAACATTGCTGCTACGTATTTCCTGCAGCAGAGCTAAGGGCAGCATGAGAGGGAGGCCAGAAAGCAGATGTGGAACAGGAGTAACATGGAGGGAAGAAAGAGTTTTTTACTCAAAACACTGTGCATTGAAGCAGTTGATAGCACAACGTGGTCAATCTGCTCTGTCTCCCTGTTCCTACAGCTCAGATGTCTGGACACAATCCTGGAGCCAAAGGGAGCACAATCAGCAGATTTTCTATTCATTCTTATCTTCTGAAGTGCAGATTTAACATCCTCCTGTGCACAGTGAAAAACAGGTCATTGAGGGTAATAATAAACTTGCTTCCCAAATGGAGTCCATCCCTTTATTTAAAATCTGAAAATAAACCCAATATAATTCTCAGACTCCAGATAACACCTGGAGGTCTCAAATGTGTGTTATGCAGAAGGCAACAGCCCTGAAAATATGTAGTTTTAACTGCCAAAGATTCTATCTCATGATTTTAGTAGCAATTTGATGCAGTCCTGGACAGCACAAAGAAAGACATTAATCCACTTACCCAACAAATCCTATCCTCCAAAAAGTACAGAGGCTCAGACTAGGGCAAAACTGAGCTTGAACAGCTCCTCTTCCAGTGCAGTAAACTGCAATAAGAATGTTACATAAATAGGGGAAGGAAGGAAGGAAGGA